>VYZP01033694.1:0-20105 GCA_013400635.1 Hypocryptadius cinnamomeus
ATAAATAAGAACACAACTACATATGACACATACTATCTAACAGCAAGGGGATAAACAAAGAGCTCTAATTCTGAAGTGGTAATAAAAAATGAAGGGTGTTCGTCACACCCCTGACTGAAATTTGTCTAAACAACCACTACATGAGAAGTGAACAGAAATAATTCCAGGGTCCTTATGGTACATGCACCTGACTCTACCTGGCTGTGAGGCTGGTGACTGTCTGGCCAAGGAAGAACCAGAACTGCTTGCACCATTTATTGGCCGGCGGAACATTCTCATTCAGGGAAGCTCCCCCCTGGCTCTTCCCTTCCACTTCGAAGTTTTCAGAGAATGACCTCAGCAGTCCAGATGAACCCTTCCAAATATTTTAAACTAGTATTTTAAAAATCCACTCTCATTAGCAAGGGATTCTCCTTTTGAGCATGTTTGGATGAACTAGAACTGCAACTCTGCATATCCCAGGACAGGAGGATGCATTCAGTTCACCAGAGAAGGGACCCTCCTGTCCTTTGCATTCCTCACCTGTGTCTCAGGGCACATAAGGCAAACACACATTATTGGAAAATGCATCCCACAACAATTCTGGAAACACATAAAAGGAACTGTGGCTCTTCCAAGCCCACACCCACCTATATTAAAACCCATTTGAGAACTCAGGAGACACCTTAATGCTGGCTGGCTGATCACTTTTGGGCTATCCATTCTTTCCATTCTGCTGGGGCCTAAGGAAATGCTAGGGTTTAGTGGACATTTTTGCTTTAGGCTGTTTTGCAGGAGAACCAAACAATAAAGCACAAAAATGTAGTGGCAAAGCAGTAACACAAACATCCAGTAAGCTTCAATCTGAAGCCAACAACCAGCAAGAAAAAAAATGAAGACAGATACAAGGAAAATGTAAAGGTCCCATATGTACCAATGGGCATATTAATTCTTAGGGTAACTGGAGACTAATGCTGCCAGCCAGTATCTGCTGGCACTGAGAACATAGCTCAAAAGCTAAATAACCTAAGTCAATCCTTCAGAGGATTCACAGTCAGTAGCAGCTCTAAGCAAATTCTCCACAAGTCATGTGAGGCAACCACAGAGCTCCAGGAGCCCTACTTAACCAGAATAATCCTTGGCCCTTTTGTAAAAAGAGGGGGCAGGGAGGGAAGACTGTTAAGAGATGAGGTGTCTCTAGCTCGTGTCTGTGTGGACAAGCCCTAACACATTACCCATCTGGCATTAGGTAACTGTGGAAGGAATAAAATGCCCAGTATCCTGGAGAAACATGGTCATTCTTCCAGATCTCACTAATTACAAAAACTGACTTTCACCAACTTGATTTTGTTTCCTGCATCCACATTTTCCTCACTTTTATCATGTTCTGCTGCGCTGGATCATCACACACACATATGATCCTGACCTGATCCACACGTTTCAGAGATCCCATACAACCTAAGCAAGCTCACCTTAACAATCCCCTAAGTTTTAGCTAAAATTACACATTTTCATAATAACAGCAATGTTAAACTCCTTAACTTTCCTGAAGTTTATTATCTTCATTTTACTTAAAATGAAACCCTAAGATGTTTAATTTTTTTTTCCAAAAGTCATTCAAGCCATAACCCAAAACATAAAACATAAAATCTAAACACCTGTTTTATTTGGGATACAATCTACACAAATGTTGACAAACATAAAATGGTTTTAATATTGAGTGTTCTCAGTAAGCAACAGCAAGTCCTGCCCTTAATAAGATGGATAACAAATAACATGATTCTCTACATATGGTTTCTGAGACACATCTCATTCAGTTAATATTTTAAAGCATGCAAATGTAGAAAATATGAGAGAAATAGGGGAAGGATGCAAAGACAAATTGTTTCTAAGTGACCAGAGAAGGTCTGCATGTGAAAAAGATGAATGGAGATGATTTCAGCTCATTCTCCTCCCTACTTCAAAATTAATGTTCTTTCTTTTTTTTCTTGGCTTTTTTGTTTGTTTGGTTGGTTTTTTATTTGTTTTGGGTTTTTTAGGTTTTTTTTTCAATAAGCCAGTTAAAGTCAGTGAGAGAAGCTGGTTGAAAAGACTTGCTTTATTTTTTTTTAGGATTATTTCTTACCAGAGAAGAAAGAACAGCCTTTATGATGACTTTTAGTTCAACACCTTCCCCACAAATTCTGCTCCTGCTCTTTGACAGCAGTCAGCAGTGCACACCTAAGAGTTCCTCATGCCAGAATGCAAACCAACAAATCCTTATGCAACAGAGGATCATCACACACATGTACTGCCAGATCCTCACAATACCATTTATTCAACTGGAGCTGCAGAAAAACACACCAGCTCAGATCTGATCTCATTACACAGTGCAAAGCCCACCTGCTACCTGACACAGCCACAGCAAGGTCTGGCTTCCCTACACTGGACTTTGCCAAAGTAGTTGAGAGAGAGTTGCCTGAGCCACAGGAGGGAGGCTGGTGAGCTTGGACTCCTTCAAAGGGGTTGAATTGCTGTTATTTTAAAACTAGATAATGTATTGCTATTAAATCTCTGCATTACTTACATCATATATTTGTTCACAATTATTTAAACAAAATCTCATGTCAAACTATGCATCAAAACTTCCTCATTTTACCACAGAAATAATATACACAAAATTAAGATATTTTCTTACTTCTAAGTTTATTTAGAAATCTCAAAAAGCATTTTCATTCACCTTTATGAAAGATAGCAGTGTCATGAAAATTGTACCACAGGAACTTATAAACAGATTGCTTTCACTGTTACAGTGATAAGGTAGGGTGCAATAGGATTTCAAATTTTTATTTCTCTTCACTTTATGACAGCTTTCACTTCAGCACTTGAAGGCATGTTCCAAGAATTTTAAGGTAAAAGTTGGTTCATTTGAAACTTTCCCTGCCACTTTAACTTCCTAGGTTTAATGGCAGTTTTGAAAAGTAAAAGGCTAATGTTTAGTATCTTGAAATGGCTAAACAAAAATTCATTTTCTTTGCATTCAAAATAACACAAATCCAACAGAAAAATTAAGTTATTAATTCGTCATACTTATATTTGTCTATCTTCTCACAATAATGCAGCCAAGTAAGTTATTTTGGAGTTGTATATAGCTACAATAATACAAATAATAAATAACTTCAGCAGTTTAATTGAATACAGAACAAAGTGAGACTGCTACCATTCAGAATCTACTTTTTCATAACAGAAGCTATCTTGAGTAATTATCAGAGAAATATCAATATACACTATGCAAGTGGAGCAGGTACAGTATGAAACATCATTTTGTTCCTATTTAATGTAAATTCCTTAGAAACATCTTCTGAATTGCCCTGCTAAATTAATAACTGCAGGGTTTCCATTCCACAGAGATTGCATTTATATTCAAAAAAGGCTACTACTTCTTATATTTTCCACTTTTTGATAGAAAGGTATTTACATATCCTATTTTGGCATAATACTATATGTTTGAGAACATATTAGTGAGCAGGTAGTGGGACAAATGGCAGGCTTTCAAACATAGATTTGTCCTTACGAAAGATATGAAATAATCTACTTGCCTGCGTGCATCCAAATAAAGTCTATGCAATAGCTTCTCCTATAATAAACATTTTCACTCAAAATAAAGCTCTCACTTATACATTATCAACAAATACTTAATTCCAATAGCAGATCTTGAAGAAAATAAAAAACATGCATGTAGAATGTCCTAAATAAAGCAAAATAGCTTTTTTTCCTTTTCATTATATTCAGTGCTGGCCATGTATGTTTACTTAGAGGAGACAAGATCAAATCATTTGCTCATACTCATCTAAATCTCTTAGCTGCTCTCTATTTTACGCACCAGTTCCCTTGGATGGAATGTTTCTTCCTGGCGAAAAATCAAAAGGGCAACGCTTCCTCCCATCTTGGTACTTCGCAGCAAGGACACAACTTCTTCTTGAGTTTTGCCTGTTAAATCAACTCCATTTACCTGCAACAAAGGAAATGTTAGACATCAGTAAGACTCCAAAACAAGGAAACCAGCAGATACTTACAGCAAAAAGTCATGTGAATCATATGGGACAGTATTAAAAAACTCACTGGAGCAATCTGTTTATTAGCTTACATTACAGCTTTCATTTAATAGAACTAATTAAATGGTCATCCTTGCCATACAAATACAAATAACAAGTCAGACATTTATACTCCCCTCCTTTTCAGCTGCAACGGTGTAGTCCAGTACACACTAAAGCCAGTATTTCTTACAAGAACCTCTGCATAAATATCTTTTGGCAAAATCAGCATATGATCCCAAACTGGTCCTGTTTCCACGTATCTTGATGTTATACCTTCCAAATATATTTAGCACAATGAATTGTCACAAAAGTAGAAAGTAATTCTTTCCCTGTATGACCTTGGGGTTGCCATTCTCACCTCTGTTCAGTGGTCCAATCCCTTGGCCTCCATATGCCACTAATCAGGACAGGCAGGTATGGAATACATGCAGGATTTCCCACTGTATGGGCTAACTTCAATAAGGGAGAAGCCAGAGAAAGATCAAATAATCTCAGGCTTGCCTGCTCAGAAACATTTTGGAAATGAAGGCAAAACAACTAACAGTGTTAAGCAAGGAAGCATGGTGCTCAGAAGTCAGCAAACCATCTTTTTCCTTCCCCTCATAAGAGAGCACAGCTCACAGTTGAGATGCCACAGCTGTCATCTTAAATGCGTCTCAGTCCCCCCTTCTACCCAAGTCATCTAGGTTACCTTGAATTACAGTAATTACAGGGGGCTATCCTCCAGCAACAATTCAAGCTGACTTGGCCAATTTTGCAGTAAAGTGAAGTTAGAGCCCTGAGAGGCAGTTACAGACTCAGCTGTACCTCCGGTGTCATTTGGCTTAGGGACAGTAATGAAGAGCTGTGGGTGGTAACTATCACTCCAGCTAGATTTGCAGAAAGCTCTCTGCAGTGCACCTATCTAAGAGAAATTTAGTTCCCTTGAGGACATCCTTACTTCAGGAGGGAAGTGGCCTTGATTCTCTGTAGGACTCCCCTCCTCTTATGCCTCTTTCAGTTAATTCACTAAACCTTTTCAGGGTATTGCCTCCCATCCTTGGCAAAATCTTCAATAATTTCTGGTCTGTCACTCCATGCTGATTTAATTCTACTTACTAGGTAACAATCACTTTGCTTCAATATATTCCTAAACAGCAACACAAGACTATGACACTATATTCACATAAGGACATGTAAACTTATGTTTTTGTAGTATGTCTGGGTTCAGCTCTTCAAACAGTTATGTACTGAAAATGCCCAGCAACTTGATCTCTTACCTAAAAATACAAAGCCAAAAAAAGGAAAAAGAGGGAAAAAGTCTCCTGTAACATAAAATACTATGAGCCTCTGGAAGTGATATAGTGTGTGGGCTCATGCCAAAACACAGACAAGGAACATGTAATATTTCCTCACCTCAATTAATCGGTCTCCAGCTTTTAATCTCCCATCTTGAATAGCTGCACCTCTCGGAAGGATGTTTTTCACATAAATTGGAGCAGAGCCACCAATTGGGACATCTCTTGAAGTAATGCTAAATCCCAAGCCTTCTGTACCTGCATAAAGAATGTACATTACTAGTTAAAATTTTATATTACATATTATCTTTACCAACCAGAATGGATGTATACCTCACTGATACAATCCATGAAAATACATATAAGATGCAAAAATTACTTCATGACAAAAAAAGAAAACAAAATATCTACAAGAAAGCTGTAGCTGAAGCACTGAGTGTGGGCACAGGTGGCTCAGCAGGCACTCCCTGCAACTTGCTATTCTGATGACTTCCAAGTCATTGCCATATTTCTGACTTTCTATTTCAGATAAGCTGAGTGACAAGGAATCAGAACAAAGCATATCTGATATCCTATCACTGTCTTCCCCCTTGTCAATCTGGATCTCATCAATGATCCCTCCTTTTTTCTTTGCAGCTCTTTCAACGGCGACAGTCAGCCGATGCTGCTGGGCATGGGGCTCTGTCAGCTCACTTGTGGACACTGGCAGTGGGTCTCACTTGTGGACACTGGCAGGTGACAGTACTGGAGCTCAGTGGTCTCATTTCCCCTGTTCTGGGGACCTCAGGCTGTTTCCAGTCAACAGCTCCTCTGCCCCCAGGCTTCACCTCAGCTCACACTGGGTTCCACCCCACTGTCTGTTGTGCAGACAGGGAGCAAACCCAGGCTGCCACTTCTGAGGTCCTGCTGTACATCCAGGACACTGAGTACACTTGGCCAAGACACACTGAAGCAAAACAGAGGCACTTAAAATGACCTGGAGAAATCCAGAGCTGGAGTCCAGTCAATACAGCAAATGAGACTTGTCTGTATTTCAGAGGAATTAGGTATGCAGTCGGTTCTGGGATTCACAAGCTGAGGACAAACAGAAGCCTTTCCTACCACAGAGAAAGCTTGTCTGTGATCCTCTCTTAGATACAATCTATGCAATGTTACCAACAACCTCTGAAACACTACAAAAACCTGCCACTGCCCCCCTCAACATTACACATCAAGTCTATTCAGAACACTTACTGCAGCATAAAAACAGCTGGCCATCCAGTGGAGAGCCCCCCAGCACAGTGTCAGCATCTACAGCTTGCATTTGAAACTTTTCAGAGGTTGTCAAGGCACCTTGCTGGGCATACACAGGCCCAACCTACATTTAAGCTGACCTACAATGGCAACCTGCAGTTAGGACTCAGCAATACCAGGTAGGTTCCTAAAAGCCACACAGCACGCACCTTTGTAAAATGCCATGGGGACACAAACCAAACTTTTATGAAACAGTCACCAGCTACGAGCCCTGGGAAGCTTAACACAAACTGTGTAAAGACATACAACTACTGAACCATTTGAGGTGTTAATGTATTTAAGAAGGAAAAAAAAAAACAACTGTGCAAAAGCAGCCAGACAGATGAGTGAGCCAGAGAGCTCTGCAGATCCCAAGGTCAATGCAGAAAAAAAGGAAAGAGGTGCTCCAGCTGCTGGAGCAGATGTATCCCTGCAGCCCATAGAGAAGATGATGGAGAGGCAGCTGTCCCCCTGTAGTCCATGGTGGAGCAGAGATCCACCTGCAGCCTGTGGAGGACTCCACACCAGAGCAGGGAGATGCCCAAAGGAGGCTGTTCCCTATGGGAAGTCTGCACTGGAGAAGGCTCCTGGCAGGGACCTGAGGCCCCATGGAGAGGAGCCCTTGCTGGAGCAGGTTTGCTAGTGGGATCTGTGACTCTGTGGGGGACTGATGCTGGAGCAACCCATTCCTGAAGGACTGACCCCATGGAAGGGACCCACACTGAAACAGTTCTTGGAGACCTGCAGCCTGTGGGTAAGGTTCACCTTGGAATGACTGTCTCCCATAGGAAGGACACCACTCTGGAGCAACACAAGATTGTGAGGAGTCCTCCCTCTGAGGAGAAAGGAGCGGCAGAGACAACGTGCAATGAACTGACCGCAGCTCCCATTCCCCATGCCTGTGCACTGCTGGGAGAAGGAGGCAGAGAATTCATGAGTAAAGATGAGCCCAGGAGGAAGGGAGGGGTCAGGGAACATGTTTTATTTCTCATTACCTTACTCTGATCTGATTTGGTTGACAAAAATTAAATTAATTTCCCCAAGTCAAGTTGGTTTCGCCTGTGACAGTAATTGGCAAGTGATCTCTCCCTGGTCTTATCTCAACCCACAAGCTTTTTGCTGTGTTTCGCTTCCCTTGTCCAGCTGAGGAGGGTGAGTGATAGAGCTGCTTGGTGAGCACCTTGTCCAAGGTCAACTCACCACAACGTTACTTAATTTCTGTAAATTAATTAATTTCTGTTGCCTGTGTTTAATTCCTAAACCTACTTTGCCAGACAGCAGATTAATATTCACACATGAAAAGAAAGCAGGAGTCAAATATTGCAACCAGTACTCAACATACAGATTTCTGAAATCTGCACAATTGCATTTGATTAAAATTTAGTACAATATATTTTATTAACAAGACAGAAATCATGTCAGTAAACTGACACAGGTGACATGACTGGGCGTGACACAAGCTTTTAAAATCTTCATCTTGAACATAACTAAGTGCTTCTGTATACACAGTAAGGGCATGTAGATCTTATTGTTCAGGAAATATGGATCAGTTCCTCTAGGCTAATTATTTTGAGACAACTTCCTTCTGCAGCATTCAAGACAGTTGACATTTGAATTTGGAAGTCTTCATCCACTTTCAGGCAAATACAAAATTTATCTGCACTGTTACATAGAGATAAAAAAAATACTAGATCTCATAACATCCATATTTTACTTAGGAGACCTCCCAATTTTAATGATGCTTGAAACATTCACAGAGCTCTTTAATTCCCTGCAATATGTGAAGATGATCTGCATAAGGTTTTTCTAAGTCACATCTCAGCTTTTTATGGAATTTATCTTTTTCTAATTATAAGGATCAGCGCTGAATACTTCTCTTTGAGTACAGGTTTTGTCTGCTAAAATTTCTAAAGTAGTATCAGAACACGAGTGCACTCCCAGGACAATATTTCATTATTAATAAGCTTAATCCCCATTGCCTGATTACAGCATCATTACAGATGTCTGGTTCACACACAGCACTTCAAACCCCCATGGAAAAAACAGAAGTTGAAATTTTCACATTACAAATGCATACAAGATATAAATTTGGACTGTGGCATTTTCTGCTGTCAAACCTCCAGAAAGTCTTTACCAAATCCTGCAGATCGTCACAAATCCACACTGAGCCCAGATATTAGAGGAAGAAAATTCTAATTACTTATTTCTGTAGAAAGAAGGGGCCTCAACTGGGCTGTGTTTTATTGTGCTGCTCTGTGCAGCTTTGCATGAGGCAGCTTTTGGGTGCAATTTTCCTTCTACCATTTCTCTGCTTCACTTGGCCGTTCATGCCCCATAGCTGCTCTTCCCTGGATGATACGGCTGCATAAACTACTGTGCTTATTATATATAAATTAGATGTTCACAGCACTGGGAAATAAATGGATACATCCAACCGAGGACAAAAATAAATATGACTTCTGTGACTGAATTGATTTTAATTTTTTTTTCTTTTCTATACACATAACTGATTTAGTTCTCTCCACTCATTTCCATTCTCCTGTTGATAGAAATACATATAAGATCTTAATATCTTCCTGCTGCTAAAATGTTTTCAGTTCTTAGGGTGCAAAACTGCATTATAATAATGAGTGAACTGTGCAAACATATTGCAGGCTCTTCCAATTTATGCTAGTAATACAGGAAAGACTGGACACACATATAGGTAGAACCACAATGAACAGAAAACAGAGGAAATTTCCATATTTTAGAAAACACAGGAGTCATCCTACACAAAGCTAGGAGCTTTACTTTGCAATGTTTAGAATTTTTGAGCTATGTTCACCTTAATCTCTTCTAGATCTTAAAACGGATAAATTTTTGAAAAGGTAGAAAACATTTTCTTCCTTCTATAGCTGTCATCTCTGACAATGATCAAATTACACAAAGTGATAATAACATTTAAAAATTACCCACTAATTTGTGCAATTCAAATTCTTAGGTTTCTTTGATAAATCAGCAGCTCTCCTTTTTTCTTGAATGTGATGCTGAACACGCCTTTTAAAGTCTCATTACCCTCAAGAGCTCAGCCAGCTCTGAGCTGAAGACAAAGTAGTTTTAAAGGAATAAAAAGGGCAGTTACAATGGTAAAAGATCTATTTTGTACAAACAGAAAAGTGACAGATTTGATGTGTCATTTGCTGTTTCGGAAGAAAAAATTTCCAGTAGCTTTAAGGTAAAAGGGAGAGGAAATCCATTCCTGTAATTTAATTAAACATATTTTCAAAATGAACATCATAATTTCATTTGGAAGCAGTCTGATCATAAACTGACAGAATGTTAAAAAATTTATTAAATTTTACTACAGGTGACTAGACTCTTATCTCCCAGAGAAGCAGTGTTTAATTTCTCACTAGTGCTGGATTTACCTTCTTGATTGTGGAAAGAACGTGTCTGGCATAACATTTCTGTCTTTCTAAGGCTATCCTTTGCAAAAAGTTGTGGGATCCTCATTCAGCACCAACTGCAAGTCTAAATTCTCAGCAGCAAAATGTGCTCCTGGGTAGAAAAACAGACAAGATACGAAACAAAAAGCCAGCATCATCTCTGCAGTATTTTCATCCTCTCAAAAGGACACTGGTCCAGAGACCAGTAAAGAACTGAAGGATCTACACTGTCAACATCTTGTGATACTTCTCTTACAGCTGCCTTGCCTTTCAGCACTGTAAGCAGTGCTAAAAGTAAACCATGCTCTTCCTTCAAGTCTAATTTAAGAAAATACATCTGAGTTCTCAGGGAGTTCAATACAGATCTCTCTAAATTTAAGAAAATAGCTACAAACAAACAAACAACAAGAAATGCAGAAAACTTCACTTCTAAAACAATAGAAAGCATCTAAAAACTGACAATTGGGCACCACATTTTTTTAGTACTTATGCAAGAAAGGTAAAGAACATTTCAGATCAACCTTAACAAGGAAAACTCATATGGGTGAACTGTTAGGGGAAAGTGTAGATTCTTCATGCAAGACAAAGAACACACTCTCCCTTTCCTGAAACAATAAGCAAGGATGGTTGCAGATAGAAAAAGTGTGTGACACAAAATCACAAAAATTACAAAATAAAGCATTGTCAGTTAATGAAAGTAGTAGATTATACTGGGACGGAGAACATGGAGAGAGATAATGCTATAATAAAACTAGGCAGAAGGGCCAAATGTTCTCTAATAATAGTCACAGCAGACACTGTCCTTCCAAGCACTTCAGCATCCTGTTTTTTTCACAGGAGACTCTTTCTGAAGATCCAGATACAGATGGATGACTGCTGAACTAATTATCCTAGTGTTCCACACTGGAAACCAGATTTTTTTTAAGGACTGAACCTCATGTAAGATTTGAACAGCAAATATGTTCTTACTGTAAGGGGCATCACTAAACTAACCAAGATATTTTACTGCTCCTAGTTTAAGCCCCATATTTTCAGAATTTGTGCACATGTAGTCAGGCTTACTGTACATGCAAATGACTGCTTAGAAGGCTGACTGCTCAGCTGTCTACAAAACTTCTGCAGCCACATACACAATCAAGACTAATTGCATGCCCATTTTTATGTAGTTGAGTGATTTGGAACAAGTGACGTTTTTTTTCCTCCAAGTAAAGCTCAGACCACTCAAGAAGATCTTTGATCAACCTAATAGAAATGTTCTTTTCCCCTTATGCTACAGCCTGCTAATGGTGATCAGAAGTGGTTTTAAAAAATGGAAAGATGAAACTGATGCAGTTTATGCTTCTTCAGTGACTAATAATGCTCAAAATTATTTGCTTCACTTTTGAATCTCATTTCTCAAGGTCACTGAAGTAATTTAGGCATCTACACACTTCATTTCAAAAGTGACAAACACTCTGCAGCTGAACAGGAATTTCAAGAGAACATATCACTTCAAAAGAAATTTTAAACAAAAATTTAAAATGTCAGTTCAAAGTCTGGCTCAAGAATCTGTGTGGGGAAAACAGGAGAGTATAATGAAAAATGCATATAAATCTGTACACTTCAGATCCATGATGCAGGATATCTTACAGACAAGTTCAGGGTCCTGTCTTATACACTCTCCTCTATGAACCCAAGCAAAGCAAGTAACTGTCCACAGATGTGCTCCACTCCAGAGCAAATACAATGCCATTTCAAATTAGCATACTCCCAAACTATCTATGCCAACTTATTTGTGTCTCTGATGACTTCTTGCAGAAAGGAACTTGGGTGCAGCAGGGCTGAGTCTCACTGTGCCATGGCACTGAATGCCCAGTCCCCTGGTGGGACTTGCAGAGTTTCAGATCAGCTCTGTATGCAAGATGCAGCATAATTAACCTCAGAGAGGCCAGCAAGCCAAGCAGGAATACAAGGAACTCTGAAGAGCAAAGTCTCATAATCCGGCTCACATCTACAATTTAACCATTTTTCTCTCCTGCACTGTGCAGAGGTGCCTCCTTTGTTTCAGGACTCACCTTCTAGAACATAATGTCCTGTTTGTGATGGATGTGGTAACTGCTACAGCTTTCCTGACAGTTCTGTCACTCATTTCTTTCTCTTTCTTTTTCTTGTTTCACAAGAGAGAGGTCAAAAAGGAAGAGATAATCACAACTCCCATGGTCGGTGGCTAAGTCACCCTCTGGAAGTGGGGAGATGTGGACTGAAGTCCTGATGCACTGAACACTTCAGACAAAAAATAAGCAAAATATTTGGTGGAACTAAGACCAACTTAAGAAACATGAGTTCAGTGCTGACATTTTACTTCCTGAATTTTATATTTAATTTAGCTATACAAACATGCAGTTATAGATAGAAATCATATGATGCAATGAGCACTATACTGAAGGGCAAACGAATAAGATTAAGCTAATTTCTAGAATGAGTACTTCAGGCTTGTCTTAGTACAGCAGTATCAAAAGCAGTAGATATGAAATCTGAGTAGCACAATGTCCAATGGAAAAGCAGTCCTTTGAATGCTTTAGTGAGTATCAGGCCAAATGCTGTGAGTTACTAAGTGCTCAAAGACTGAGCCTTAAAGCCATTTGCTATATAATTGGTTATTTATTATTTAAAAGTGTTGGACTAAATTCCTCTCAGTTGCATTGGCTGAAACACTTGCAGCCAAAGAGGGAACACTCTGGGAATATCCTGGTGCATATGAGCTCAAAGTTCATCCTAACACTCTGAGTGTTGTATCAGTGGTCTTATCTTCTTTATTCATTAGCTGCAAAGGACTATTTTTATTTATTTATACTCACTGTGTATCAGTTTACACCAAAATGTATACAAACATAGGCTCACTGTCATGTCTTGCATTATCTTAATTTGTGTGAGCTATTAAGCTAGACTGCCATACAGCCTTAATGGCATTAGAATATCAGCAATAACCCCTACATCTATATGCTAAAAGTTCAGGCCTTGACCTTTAAGGCAAGATAAACAGATATCCATTTTCATTTAGAAAAGCCAACAAACATTCCACACTGACTGAAACATATGACTGACCTTCTCTTCTGACTTTATTAAACAGCTAAATCCTATGAAAGTTCAGGTTATTTTAAAATGCCAAATCAGCAATAAATATTAAGAAATCATAATTACAGAAGCACATATTGTAGGGTTATTCTATGATTGTCACCCTATATCATAAAGCTTATGCAAAATATAAAAATACAGCTGTGATAAAGAGGGTCTGTCTGTATTAAAAAAGAGTCAATTCTCATACACTACATCCATTATCAGAATGTACAGGTTAAATGAAAACTGAATTTCAAGACAACACCTTGCATGCCTTAACGCACCCCACAATGAGTTTTTAACTGGTGAAACAACTGCTGCCTGCAACTACAAAAAGGAACATTTGTTAAATATCTATATAGCCTGTATTATTACAACATCCTTTCCTGGAAATAATCAACAAAAAACAATCAACATCCCTACTGAACTCATATTTACAACAGAATACTTGGAGCATCCTCAAGCATATTGCTGCATTCATTGCTCCATATGTGTGTTCTCAGAGTGATCAAATGTAAGTCAAAATGGGAGGGCATGCTTCTTTCTACACTGGATATTAACAAATGAAAGACAGCAATGATAAAAAGGCACCTTGCCTTATGCACATTTTCTTTATTTTTACCATGCATAAAACACAGTTTCTACCTTTATCTATAGCCTGAGCTAGGTGCCATTCCACCATAAGTAGTATTCTCAAATAAGCTAACTGTTAGAAACAAATATCCCCTATAAACTTCTGAAATATATTCTAAATATATTTCAAAGTTCTTACTTTGAAAGTGAGAACTTTGTAAGAGCCATCAAACTCCTCTGGTATGAACTAGATGTTAAAGTATCTTCGAGATCACTTTTCATCAACAGGTAGCATGCATCTTTACTCCAAAACCCACCTAAGATATTAGTGCCAGCAAGGATAAATTACATTATAGCCTTGGGGGGAGTATTTCTGAAACAATATCCAGAGCAAGATGACCAAATATAAAATCATAGCACAGTCAAAAATCTATAAAATGCAAAATTATATTCTTGCATCTTACGAGGAGCTGTAACACCATATTTGTTTCACACAAAAATATTGTGGCCTCAAATTATATATTTATTGTTTAGTGCTTTTTAAATAATATGAAATGTTTATTTCTACTTCTGGCTGAGAATTCTTTTATGTACTGTCCAAGTAATACTTCTAAAGACTTCCACAGACATGAAAAACCCAGGTAAAAATCACTGCAGTGACTGAGAGCATATTTATAAGCACACTGATTCCTTACTCAACCAATGACAGCAAGTTTTTCCAAGTAGGCTGATCTGAGCTGATGGCCTAGAGAAATTCTTGAAGGAGCATCAACAACAGAAGCAAACTGTCAACTCAACCTTATGTCACCCAAGTTTGTAGAGCTTAAAATTCAGCAACCAGAAAGAAGCAATCTGGTGGTTCATGTGAAGTTCATAGAAAGGAAAGCATTATGATAATGTGACAAGTAGCCTGGTACCTGTGCAACTGTAAAATCTCTACTATCCAATGCACTGTCTTCAATGTCTTTCAATAAAAAGGTTAATTAATAAATATCATTAACATTAAGCATGTAAGAGTATCTTAAGGGGAATGTACCCCAAGTTCATGGAAGAATACTGCCATATGGGTAAACTTTCTGCTGTGTAATGTAAATACTGCTCTTGTTGCTATAGACCGAATTATAGCTAATCTTAAACATGATAATTTGAATACCAAAAAGCTTACAGCATGTATAATCCTTTAAAAAAATCACTTCCCAAGAGCTAAGAATACTGGCATCTAAATGTCACTTTATTATACTTCCAACTATCTTAAAAGCATCTACACATTAACTACAAAAAAATACCAAATTTTCTCACATCATAAAAATTTCACGGATGTACCAATGCATCTACATGTGCACATATAACACAGATGTTGAGATAAGCACACACTACTTTAAATAGTGTCTCTCACCCCCATTCAAATTATATTAGCATAAGGGCCAAGACAGCAACTATCACATTACATCTCAACCAAAGGTTTTAACATCCAGTGGAAAAAAATGAAAGCTTTAGCTGGAAAATAAATTGTCCAATTTACCAAGTGGATCCAAAACACTCTTAAAATCTAAAGGCAAAATTCAAATTGAAAAGCCTTAATTGTGAAGTGCAGAACATGGGCCATTTTTGCTTCGTTGTTTACATTATATAGTTAACCACTCCCTGGGTCTTGGCCAACAGATTTTGAGGCATTTACTGCACTACTTTATTAGGTGAGAAACAGAAAAAAAAGTTAAAGCACTCCTAAAAATGGCCTTTTGCAGGCATGCTGCACAGGCTGATGGCAGGGTGGGGCTCCTGGGCCTGCTCTCAGGGACAAGTCAGTGCCTTGGCTGCAAAAATCAGCACATCGCACTCCCTGTGCTGCTGCCAGCCTTCCTGCCCAGGACAGTGGCACTGGGCACACACACATACCCTACACACACATCTCCTGCTGCACGAGGAGCACGCTGGTGCCTTACCTTTCCTTAGCTGTATACTGAGCCTCTTCCCTATCTTTTTGGTGTTATAGCCACTGTTGGCAGTGGAGGTGAGAACTTTCTGAGGTGACGGTACCAGGCCGGAGGGTGGTTTCCCTGATGAGTTCACACTATGAGGTAGCTGTGAGTAGGAGTCTGTCTGGTCGGAGTGGTTACCCGCTCTAGACATTCTCTGTAAGGTGTGAAGTCCAGAATTGTTCATGTTTTTCCCATCGGCATACTGGGAATCAGGGCTGAAGCGGCTGGAGTAGAACACGCTCTCGCTCTGGGACAGCTGCTCGTACTGCTCCTTATTCGCCGCGGGGACCACGTGGAACCAAATGAACGGCGTACGCATGGCTTGGCGAAACATATGCTGTGCTCTAGGTTTTAAAGTGAACAGAAAATTAGCAAATTAGGACTGGCAGACTACGAGATACTATAAGCATAATTACTGATGTTAATTAAGCAACACGAGCTGACAGACACATTGCACTCAAGCATAAACCATAAAACTTGAATCTGTTCACTCGTCTATTTGGTCTGCTTTTCGCTAAGGTTTACTGCTTTAGGGCAACACTATGGTTAAATATGCTTAACGACTAATGTAGCAAATACTGGATTCAGAAAAGCAAAAATTTTAACCACAGTCGAGAAATGCAGACAGTTCTATAGCAGGACTGCAGTGTCCTTTTGTTTTGAACCTTGATAATTGTAATAATTGCGATAACTGTTACCACAGTGACAACAGAATTATTAGAATGAAAATGACTAATTATAAAAGACTATGTATTCCACAATTTTCTGATTATATGGAGTCCTGCAACCAGTCTAGCTTACAATTCAATTTTTTTCAGCCAGTAGTATATCAGAATACAACATTAAGAAATGGGAAAAAAATGCTCAATCCTGTACAGACAGACAATGGGCTTCAAGGTCACAATCCAAAGTATACAAAGACAACAAGGTCTCTTCACAGACTTTACAAACTGTGATTCAGAACCTTAGAACAAGCAGAGACAAGCTGCTTTCAACCATATGGTACAGGGTGATATTTCAATTCAGGTTAGAGTCAAAGAAATTAAAAACACATTTCAAATATATATTAAGTATAAGATGATCAGAACAAATGATATTTGGCCCTCAGTGTGTTATGGATTTCAGAACAATATTATCAACCATGAAATCACTCATTACCTGCATATCTCTTTTCTAGTTTTCTCTTTCTCTTACCTGAGTGTGAACTACAATCCCCTCTCAAAAGTCTTTCTGATTCATTTTGAGATTCTACTAAGTTCAGACAACCACTAAGCAAATATTTATCTTTCAAACTTCTCCAGGAAGTTTCTATATATACAGCACCTTTAGTTCTCACACAATCAAGAAACCACATATTTTTAAAATGTTAAAAATGAAGTCCTCATGTTGTCGATTTATATTGAACATGGTGCACTGCAAATATAAGAGCAAATGTCATATGGGAATTTCAAAAAAAAAGATTACCAATATAAAAAGAAGAAAATCTATCATGTATAAAAACAATCAAATGAGAATTGCATATACTCTAATGACAATAATTAACCTGGGTTTTTTTTTTAGTCTGGCTACATAAAAGCCACTAATGTCCCTAAGTGTATCTTTTCTTTATTAGAAAGGCAAGCTTAGAGGTATTTTTCTTACCTTCCTCAAATTATTCCAAGATGCTAAAGATCAAATAATGCAATGCAAGGTGTGGTAAGAACACTTACTGCTCAAACCTCCTGTTCCGCAGGTCTCCGTCATTAATCCTGACAATACAATCGTTCTCACGGAAAAGGTTTTCTTGTTCAGCTTTTCCACCCTTCTCCAATCGCTTCACCAGCAGCCCCAGGGTTCTGAAACATTAAGATTACAAATTATTACTATCTGAATAATTTGCAACATAGAAAATCTTATTGATTTAGTATTTTATCATGATCACTACAGAAACTATATTTTAAACCATCTTTACCTTGAAGTAGGATAGCACAGTTTCAAATAACTTCAAGAATTACTTGATTTATTATCCCTTTTCCATAAAACAAAAAGCCTAGGTGTATCAAACATGTCAAAAGTAAGAATGAACAGGCTGTGGGATGACAGCACATCCATTCTTGAAAAAGGACATTTCTGTGTAGTAAAAACACCAAGAACCACCACACATCTGAGGAAAGATATCTTTTTTGCTTAACTGAAGCTGAATAAGTTTAACTTAAAATTTGAATTTCTGAATTAGAAGAGAATGCCACAGCCTTCACTACTCCTTCTGTGCAAGTGAAACATGCGGTTATCTCATGCAATAGTAGCCTGTAATGAGGGATGGATAGAGAATTCAATAATTTCATGTGGACCAAACACTTTTATGTTTAAATCTTAACAATTTTAAATAAAACAAAAAAGCTGAAATTAAAAATTTAAATGCTCTTTCTAAATTCAAAATCCTAAATTAATTTACTGAAGACAATTTCCATTTGATAGCGTCTGTCCAATGAGTTAGTCCCCTCTGTTTCACGCTTACCCACAGTATCATCTTAAGGACATATTTAGAGAAAAGGCAGACAAATATTCAACCTGAAATTATGAAAAAGGATCCTGAAGAAAGGACTTCTGAGGTACTGGCAGGGTATGCAAAGTCAGTGACACTTCTATACCTGAACTCTCTACCCAAAGGACAACTCAATCTCCAGAATTATTCTTGCATTGACACTGCACTTGATTTTTTTAAATTTTTTTTTTAAAGATCAGCTTCACAGTGAAATCCCACAGGATGCATCAGTGGGTCAAACTCACATCAGCCAAGTCAACAGCATTACTTTTTTCAGAATTCATTTCAAGACATGGCATGAAAAATACTTGGTCCAAATCAGCAGGAATTGGAAGATCACACCTGTCTTCTAAGCAAAAACCTTTCAGTGATCACAGCACTTCCATTCACACGTAATACCTCAGAGTAAATGAGCAGTCAATGGTGCTTAAAAGGACTCCTCATGTGCTCAAAAGTTACCTACACACTTGAGCACTTCATCAAACAGGTCAAAAAAGCAAAATTAACTTATTTCTTCCACTTTCAATTCTGCATTTACCAATTTATTGCCAGCATAAGCAAATAAATGGGTTTTTTTACAGAACAGTCATAGATTTTCTCCTACAAGGTAGATGAAGGAGTAGGAGAAATGATCCTAGTAGTATTTCCATTTTTGAACCACCTAGAGACATTAAGATATGATGTTGAAAGGATCTATACATGTAAACAGACCATGAGGAGAAAAACACATAAATTCTGACAACATAAATCATCAAATGAAGCTTGAGTCAGACATTTGCATGACAAAAAACTCTAGGAGTCCACAACAGTGGCACACTAACCTAGTGACCATGTTGTACTACAATTTTCTAATCATTATTAGGTTATGTAGTCACAGGAAGTAAAAAAAACCAAACTTTAAAATTTTGATTCAATCCCTTTTTTCTTTCTGTTCACTAAAAAAAAAGTGTTGAAGGCAGTCTCAGATTTTTTAAACTGATAAATAATTATAAAGAAATTATGGATGGTTTGATAGTTCCTTGAAGAACCAAACTAACAGTTATATTCATAGTAAAAAGGAAAACTACTTGTATGGCTTCACTACACTATTTTTATCAGATTTATAGTTTTGACACATAGAAAACGGATGTGTTAGAAAACAAGTTTGTGACTTCTTCACTTGTGAGTTGATGAATTTCTTTTGGGGAGATTGTCTTTGAGTCACAAAGTGAACCTACTGTAACTCTAAATGAGGAAGAGATAAGCAAAGGAAATTATAAAATAGGGAATGCTACATTTAAGAGAAAACCAACAAAATACTTGAGCAGGAAAGAAAGGAGCTGTGTCTACTCTGCCTTTTCTTTCACTTCATGCCCTACAGCTCTTTGATGCAAGTCTCTGCAATGTCCAAAGACAATTCAGAATTTGGATGTGCATGCAATGCTTATACAAGAGCATACTAAGAAACAACAACAGGTGTTTGGTTTATATGGCTAACTATAAAAAATACCAAAATATCAAAAAAATATCTACACAAAGTACAACAGTCTAAGTTAATACAATGNGCCACAAAGTGAACCTACTGTAACTCTAAATGAGGAAGAGATAAGCAAAGGAAATTATAAAATAGGGAATGCTACATTTAAGAGAAAACCAACAAAATACTTGAGCAAGAAAGAAAGGAGCTGTGTCTACTCTTCCTTTTCTTTCACTTCATGCCCTACAGCTCTTTGATGCAAGTCTCTGCAATGTCCAAAGACAATTCAGAATTTGGATGTGCATGCAATGCTTATACAAGAGCATACAAAGAAACAACAACAGGTGTTTGGTTTATATGGCTAACTATAAAAAATACCAAAATATCAAAAAAATATCTACACAAAGTACAACAGTCTAAGTTAATACAATGACAAAACACAATACAA
>VYZP01033695.1:0-17708 GCA_013400635.1 Hypocryptadius cinnamomeus
GTGACAGGGAAACAGACTTCTTCCTTCATCCCTTTGAAAAAGCTCCAACAGAATGAATCACCAAAGAGCTCTGAAGATTGAGAGAACCACAACCCTACCAGAAGTTTCAGGGAGCATCAGCTTTTCTCTACAGGCACCTGTCTTTGGAGTGTCCTAGTATCAGCCTTCCTTTCCCCCTTCTTCCTTCCTCTGACACCAATTTGCTCTGTATTATAAAGCACAACAGTATTTACATGAACTCTGCATATGCCTCAGCAGCCTGGGCCTGTAAAGTGAATTTTAAGGGAACTTTGGCTGTAGCTGTTGCTAGTGTGCTTTCTAGTTTTATTGCTGTGAACAGCTGAGAACTAAAAAAGCACACTAGCTTATGCTCTATAATAGCTTCAGACTGGTACACACTGCAGACTACCACTTAGAAATTTAGGTTTTAGGGCCTTAGCACATTTTGTATTAATTATGTTTATGATAATATCACTGTGAGGAAACAAGTATATGTATCATACACAAGTATACAATACTGCACTTATTGATGTCATTACTCCTCCAGGCCACTAAAACCCAAAGAATTCCCACTGTACAATTCTTATTGCAAGAAGATATTTCTTGTCCTAAAAGGTTTATGCAAAATGTTTCACTTGTCACTGATGCAAGTTCAAAATTTTTATTAAATATTCACTGCTGATAGTTCATTCTTGAAAATTTGTTATAAAGTAGGCACATGGGAAAATCCTAATCAAATCTCCACCAGTGATGCACAGATAGTTTTTTCCGCCATCCACATTGACAGAAAAAAATACTTTAATCATTGTTTGGTCACAGGTAGCTCCAAGTGCCATGCACTTAAGGCAATAAAACAGAGGTGAATAAAAAAGGAACTCTGTACAAGAAAATATCTAGAATACTACAGCCATTCATGAAAATTATGAAAAATTATAATATTACAAAACAAAACTGGCCATCTGTTTTTATTACATGCATCCAATTTTATTGTTGTTGGAAGCAGAATTCATAGGGCTTTGCTGTGTGAACTCCAATGCAGTAGGAGGTGCATATGCATCTTCTCCTTTTCTCTAGGATACTCAAAGTGGAAATTAAGTCACTGCATCTCCCACTCATGACCCACCACTCAAAGGACAGTCTTAATATCCCTTCCTAAAAGGATGAGTTCACTCTTGCTGTCATATGAAATACAGTACCACAAATACTTCATTTATCAGGAGATTTTATATGCCTTTTGAGAGTGCCCCATATGGCAAGGATTCCTTTAGTCTGATTCTTGTTTACCCTAGCATGTTACTTCCAGTGACTTTGTTGCTTATCTTTTCTGTAATATGATTTATGTTAACTCATTTCCTGTAAAAGCATACACTAATAAAATGAAAAAAAAAAAAAGTGAGGAAAGAGCGGGCCAGCTTTGAATTGGCATGGGAAATGTCATGAGTAACTGGATTCAAATCCTTTTAAATTACTGTTTCAGTGAACCTTTAAGTCTCCAAAGGGCATTTTTCCCTTTTTCTGCTGTTCCCATAAGATCATTTCATTGTTGCTGTTTCCATAAATTCCTGATGCAATAGATGACCTTGCGGCAGAAAGGACCTGGGTGGGTCCTTTCTTTAAAGGACACCTGCTTTTCATGCTAAGGAAAGTAGCACAAATTTCATATACATCCCATATAATCTTCACAAACAGATGCTTAAAGAAAAAAAGAAATCATCTGATACACAGCCAGAAACATTGCATGACATCAATTTGATAGCATTTTTACCTGTTAATAGTTCCCTGGAACACCTCTGCACATTCTGGCTTGGGGCTGCAAACCACTGGGAATCAGCCATGGCTTGTATTCGCAAGAAGTCAAGCCAAGGAGGCAATGTTTTCCTTCAGGTGGAGGGCTCTGACGCCAGGCTCCGTGACGTCCCTGGCAGAGAACAATTCCAGGTTCAACCTGAAAGACGCAAAGCAGACGGCCAAAGGATTACTTAGTAAACAGGAAATGGCATACTGCACCACGTTAGCATTTGACGAGTTTATAATGTGTTAGTAAATTACTTCAAGATGGAAATCAATCTGCTTTATTTGCAAATGCAAAAAAAAAAAAGAAAAGTAATTACCCAATAAAAGTGCTTATCAAGCATTGCCTTGCTTTGTGTGAGATACGTGATAAACTCTACCATATGCATGACTTGGTCATCCTAGGCAGGATGTCGTAAGACCCAGTTATCAATTTGCATGACTTTTCATGGTAAAAAAAGATTTTTAATCTGAACTGAAGTCCTCTGGAATTCTGGATGACATCAAATAGATTAAAGTTAAGCACTTTGGAGAAATTCATGCTTATGCTTATCATTGCAATAGGGTTGGTTTTTTGCAGCAGTAGCAGCTAGAAAAATTGCCCTTTCAAAGATAGTTCACAAATCATATACAGATTCTTCCAGTATTTTCTAATAATTTTCAGGTTCTAGGCAAAGTTTCAGAAAATATGAACATAAAAAATTGAAAAACATGTGTCCCCCCTATTTCTGACAGTTGGGTGAAATGGAAAATAAATATACTTTCTGCAAAATTTAAGAGTCATCTCTATGGAATTATAGTAGGCCAGAATCTTAAAACTGAAATCAATTAACTGCTCTAGTTATAAGCTTGTTTCATAGTTTCTATTTTCAAAAAAAACCCATATTAATTATTCTGACTATCATCTGGACACACCATAAGCCAGAACCTCCTGGTCAGAAAGAGGCTGACACAAACCACAGACAGAGACAACTGGAGCATACATTTGCCCACATCCTGTTTTACCATGGTACCTTTCATCCCTGCGGTAAAAGTAACTCTTCCCATATGCTATTAATTATTGTCCTCCCTCCTGACAGACATGAGGTTGTTTTTTCAAGCCAGTTATTCTGATGGTTTGTTATATGACCACCTGTCTAAGAGTAAATGAGCTGAGAAGACAATGCACTTCATACATGGCACCTACAAAGCTGAGGTAAGTTTCATCTTCTAAACTGGGATGGATTTAAATGAATCCCAAAAAAAATAGTCTTATGTGCATCAAAACACATCATACAGATCCTCAGTTATATGAAACAGACTGCAGGCAATATAAATTTGGAACATCATCTCATTACAGAGCCACATTTCAAGGGACCAAGAACACCAATTTATGGAAAAAATGAACCTCTCTGAACTGGGTTTTGTTTCTGAGTTACAATGAGAAGTAATTTACCTTGCAAATCAAAGTAGCTGGGTGGAGAATAAACAAAATGTTTGAATCCCCAAGAGATGTGTTTTTTCATTCTTAACCTCATAGAGTTCTACCAATTGATGAAGTACAAGTGGTGAAACTCAAAGGGAACCATAGATGGTGACAAGCTGCTGTCAGAATTGTGCCACTGTGGCTGCTTGTTGTGTAAAACACCCCACCAAAGGAATGTCATTGTTCCTAAATTAGTAGATTCCTGCTCATCCTCTGTCTCTTTTCCATTTCCATAGGCAGATAAAAATCTATATTTGTCGGCCTTAAGCTTTGTCTAGAAATATGATAGACCTAGCACAGTGAACACAATGTGAAAACATGATTAATGATAGTAGCTACTTCCTGAATCATGTGAACTATGTACAAACCCCAAATGGTTTTTAAATAAGAGTAATGTGAATACTGTTTCATTCCAGCAATTTCTAGAATGTATTTCTTAGCAGAGGGTAGACTTTCAGTCTTCACGACATCACAGTTTTTCTCTGTTGCACGGAAAGCAAATATTCCACATTATTGCAGAAACCTATGAAATATCCTTCTGTTTTGTCAAATCAGTCACTTATAAAAATGTGAGTGATATCTCATTATATGCTTCTGTCATCTTGGTTTTGTCTGGGATTATGAAGTGTGTGTATTGCCTACATCCGCTATACCCCTTGCATTATCATCACTCCTGTTTTGCAGAGGTAAGAACACACTAAGGACTGTGCTGATTCACAGTGACATTTCTTTCATAAAATCTTCTGTCTGTTGGTGTAAAGAATAACTTTGCTTTGGGGGTGTAGGAAACCAGCAGGCAAAAGAGTTGTTTTATGAAAGACTGTTACAAGGCCAAGGCATCTTTAAAAAGAATTGGCTAAAGAAAGCCTTTACCAATATATTGCTTCTCAGGTAAACACCAATCCAAACTGTAGTTGCACCTGTAAGATCGTAAAAATCAGGGATTGTTCAAGTCAGAAGGGATCTCAGCAGTTCTTTGGACCAGCCTCCTGCTGAAGGTGGACTCTACCATGAGCTCAAACAATGTGCATTTCTCCTGTCAGGTCTTAAAGACTTCCAAAGGATGAAGGCTGTGCAACCACCTCGAGCAGCCTGTGCCACTACCCCACTGTCCTCATGGTGGGAAGGTGTTTCCTCATATCCAGTATGAACATCTCATTTCAACTTGTGCCATTTTTCCTGGTCCACCATGCCCTGTTGTGGAGACCATGGCTGCATGTCCTCAATGACCTCCAGCAGTTAGGGGGGTGAGGAGGAGGGGACACACTGCTAGGAGCCTCCAAAGCCACCTCTTCTCCAGGATGAACAAGCCCCGGTTGTGCAGCTTCACAACACCAGCGGTCCAGCCCTGACCATTCCAGTTTGTCAACACCTGCAGTTCTGTTGAAAGCACACTCCATTGTCTCCTCCAAGTCATTTATGGAAATGTTAAACATTTCTAGTGATAGACTCTGCAGTACTCTCCTTGTTAGGCCTCCAGGCAGTGCATGTCCCATTAATCAGCACCCTCTAAGGCAAACCACCCCACCAGGTATTTTACCATCTGGTTGTTCAGCCTCTAGACTGAACACATTAGATACAAAAATATGGTGCAAAACAGTGTCAAAAACCTTGCTAACCGTCACAACCACAAGCTTGTCCAAGTGCCTCCCAAAGCACATTTTGCTCAGCTGGTGAGTGCCACTGCTGCTGCACACTTGTTGGTGCAACAAAAGCCTTGGTTTTGAAATGCAATTTCAAGCAAGGACATTTCATTTACCATGCTGAAAATACCTTTTTATGGAATAATGCAGGGTACTTACATTTGGATTTTATCAAGTAGGCCTGTCTTACTTTAATAAATTTACCTCAAAGGGAGACACGGAGCTGTAGCCACACTACAAAAATAGATCCAGTGTAAATTTTTCTTTTATAGGACATGTGAGAACATTTTCTTCCAAAACATAACTCACTATAGTAGCATAATGTGTTAAAGTACTAAGGCTATTTCACCAAAGTTATGATATCCAAGTTTCAGGTTGCTTTCAAGACCACATCCATGGGACTGGATATAACATGGAATGAAGACAATCTGCCGTATGATCTAACTAAAAAAAGTCATTTGGTAAGAAGCCAATGTTCCTGAATGGCAAACTGTCTTGAAATGATTCATGAAAATGTAGTTCAGACCCTGTTGCTATTAAATCCAATGGAAGCTTTCCCACTGAAATAAATTGTTAAGGATCTAACCATAACAGATCTAATCATAACACGGAGGTTTCCTTAGACAACCTGCAGTACAAGAGAACTTTTCTTCAAATAGATTTATTCCATATTTTATGTAAGTTTCAGATTATTAAAAGGACTTAAAGGTGGGTGGGAGAGAAGCATAATCCTAATTCAAACACATGACAAGGATTAAGGTGCATGAGAACACAGGCAACACTGCTTGCTTGGGTTTATTCACAGACTTCCCTTCATCTGTTTTAGGCTGTTTCTCCCTTTTTTTTTCTTTTTTGCACTGAGAATGTTTACCCATTGACTCGCCACAGGCCATCCTGCTCAGGACAGCCCTAGGTTTTATTTGGCCTTCTTGTAAACCACTGTTTTACTGCCCAGACTGACCACTGCATCTTGTATAAATAGTTCTCAGGAGCATGTTTTGGGGGTTGCTTAATACTTGTGGTGGTTTTTTGTCTGAGTATGGTCAGAAGCTTGAGCAATTGAGAGGACAGGCTCATTAGCTGAGGGGAATTTCTCAGGTTGGAGGATGTTAAAATTACTTACCTGTGTTATGGACATTGGCAAGTATTAGAGTTATTCTGTTCTAGTCTCCACTGTTCATGCATATTCTGAGACTAGAAAGTTCTTCTTTTTTTTAATGCATTTCATTTTGCTGAAAAAGCAGAATATTCATTCTAGTATTGAAAAAGCCATGCTGCTATGATGACCTGTAGCTGCTACTACGTTATAAATACAGTTTATTTATTTATATTAGTTTTCTTACTATCTATCACCTTTAAGGTTACCCCATTGCGAACAAACTCACAACATCAAGGAAATTGCTTACATTTAAATACAAATTATTTTTTTCCTTGCCTTAAAAGTCATAAAAAAGATTTCTACATACTTGTCACAGGCCCACCAATTTTCTTTTCAACAGGATATTTAGTGAAAACAAACTATGAAAAAGCTTATCCAAAAATTACATGCCAATATGGATCTCACTGTGTAACAGAATAGTACATATGTACTGCAAAAATGTTAAGCATGTGCAGATGACTGAATTCAGTAGTTTTGCAAGTAAGCTGTGTGAAAAATAAAGGTTTTTTTAGCATGTTCGTAGAATACCATTGAGATCAATAAAGGGAAACAGAAAAGCCTGTAGGACCTCCTTACACTGGAAAAGAACACCATTTTAATTAAATTTAAAATTTATTTGCTCCACTCAGTGCTAGCCCATGAAATAGACACATTTAAGCTGATTTGAAGTTAAATTAAACCTATGAAATCTCTGTGTGCTTTGATGTAAGTGCATGCATGCTACTGATGTGCTTTTGTTTAATTAGCTCTATTGAAAATCACTCTTCAGTGGAACTTTGCACGGCAGACCAGGCCTACAACTCCTTGCTGTCTCTATTTTAGTTGAACATGAAACTAATCCTTATGGTTAATTCAGGAGCCAGAAATTTTGCAGGGTTCAGACTCCCTTCAGAATATCTACAAATATTTACATTGACTGTAAGACAACAAGCTTCCCAGCATCCCCTGATCCTAGCTCCCTCAATATCCTTAAATGAGGGGACATTTAGCTATTCAGTCTAAAGGCCTTTTGGTAGAACAGCACTTACTGTGAAATGTGTTGTTTGGGTTAGCTGAATGTCTCCCTGTCATTTATTTCCCAGAGAGGATTTCAAAGTTATGTATGTTTAACAACTACTGTACACTAAAGAAAAATGGATTTCCACAAGGTCTCATAATCTGCTGGTAAATTGTCTCTCTCTAATGCTTGAAAAATTGCAGAACAAAAAAGAAACAAAGGTCAGAGATAAAAAGGTCTCTGTGTTTTGGAAGAGATGGATTGGGACAAGGAAGATGAAGGGTGGGAAAGATGGGGAAAATGTTGAATTTTTGGAGATTTTCTTCCAAGAGTTTGCTTTTCTGTTCCTTTACCTTTTTTCTTCCTTCATTCTTATGAATTTTTCCCACCAGCACCATCAGTATAAAATACTGCTACGTTAGAAGAACAGCAGCTTCTACCCACTTTGTATAGATGCAGTTGTTTATGCAAGGGCATTTAGCTACAAAGAAATTAATTAGGATGTGCATGTGACCTTGGGATAAACAGGTAAAGGATCATGGAAGTGGATCCACATGCTTGAAATATACAAATAGCAACTTAACCACTACAGCCTCAACTTACCGCATGCAAAGCCATAGGTAAAAATATAAAACTCATAGTTCTTGACTAAGTTTTCACACTACAAGTCCAAAAACAAATTACAAATTGTAATTAGCAGCCTTTATTAGCCATGTCGGTATTTAGGGGAGTACAGGCATCTAAATATTCAGAGCTATTGACAGTGCCTGCTCACTGCTTCCACCCAAACCTGAAGGCATCTAAACTCAGTTGGTGTTTCTGTCCAGAACTGGGCATTTCTCCATGTGATTATTAGCAGGTGTGGAAATGTCTCATTTCCAACAAGCAGCTGTCTGGTGCACATCTGGTCTCACCAACTCTGCAAGTCCAACAGAAGGTACTGAACTATGGCCACTGACGAGTGGCATCCAGCAGACATGACCTGTAAAAGCCCACTTTTGGTAGAAACATCAGAGAGTCCAAAATGGGTTCACACCTCAGTTGTGGGGGTTATGAGCCCTCACCTGGGATCTCCAAGACGCGGGGGATGATGCAGCACCCAGGCTCTCAGGGGGCCAGGAGCAAACACCCTCCTGCCAAGGCTGCTCAGATGAATGGTCAGGAGAGAAGGAAGATGCAAGTAATGCAAGAGCCAGCTCAAGAGAGAACATAAATGAATGTGTGTGAGTGTCCACAGACAGAAGTTTCCAATGTCAGATTAGCTGTCTCGATGTCTAATGGGCTAACCCTAGAACACGTTGCTGATTATTGCTGTATTAAGAATGGCAATGATTCAGCTATCCTTGTATTTTCCAAGTTATTATCTAAGCCTGTGCTAATCTTTGCCAAAAGCAAAAGGGTTAAGCTTGTGTTAAATCCATCTACCCTGGCATTATAACCAACTAGAGGCAAAGAAAGTAATTTCTCAAAATGACACCAGTACAAGCTATCTAAATTCAAAAAATATTTCAAACAAACTTCCATAGGAATGGAGAAGAAAGAAGTGAGAGAAGCAAGTAAATTGAGCACTAAAATAAATGCCTTGTGAACTTGCTTATAACCAAACAAACAGGGAAATGCGTCTTCTCTGGATGGAGCATTGCAGAGCAATTTCCAAGGGAAATTCACAAAGTACTAAGCTGGCTTTTGCAGTTTGAATGCAAAGACATGATGAGTTTCTTGCAAACGTATGCCAAAAAACCTAATCCAAACTGGAAAGAAAAGAGGAAATCTCCTATGAGACAGTTTTTATAAAAGCTTCATTCAGGGCCTCCACCCTCATGTACTGCACCAGCCACCTTAGTTTTTCCACTCTCCCTGGTCCAAGAAAGCACCGACTAGTATATTAAAAATTCTGGCTTTAAAATGTTTGGGAATGGACAGTGACAGCAGTATATGTTTTAATAATCAGGCACAAATAATCAGCTGAGGTTCTAATCAAAACTGGTATCGAGATTTAGGCCTAATAGATTACAAAACAAGTAAACTAAAGTAACACAGATGGGAAAAAAATATAACAAATATTTCAAATTTCTCAGTCCCTCCCAGAATCAGACACTTTGTAGTGGAAAAGTGTTGTCAGGTTATTAAAACACACCACTAGTTACCTAGAGATACAGATTACACCCCATTCCCAGTCCAGTAAATATAGGGGTTTGACATTTTTAACCAGAATTTCAAGCAAAAGCACTTCTCCTTCCAGCTGTACAATCAACTTCCTTAGGAAAGGCATTTAACCCCTCAAACTTCAGCATTCCTTTTTCTAAAATGCATATATCCCTCCTATAGCTCTTTCACCTTAGGAACCGTAAATAATTTTTCATAAAAATACTTTGAGCTACAACTTTCTACAGTCTTTCATCTTTTAAAAAAATATTCCTTTAACTAATCCCCCTGCTTTTTGCATACCATTCATGTGCAGCACATGTTTTTCCTCAGTTGTGACTTACAACAAGGACCCTCCACTACAAGTGCAGAATGTGTTAAAAATAGTGTCCTGGATGCTAGTATTACTTTCGTCTCTTCCAGGAAATAAGTGGCTGTCTCTGCACCTGGCAGTTTATTTATAGTGAAATGTGGTTGATATATGCACCTACAATTCTGGGAACATAATTTTTGTGTGTGTGACTTGCTTTCTCTTTCTCCTTCCCTGTTTCTCCCCAGCACCAGGATTCAGCTTCCTCAAGCTTTTTCTGTCTAATGAGGCTTTTGTGTCCCATTCACCTGCTGTCAGAACTCCCTGTATTGAATGGCAGCAGCTAATAAAACTATGCTCATCTCTTTATGGCTTTTCATAAAACTACTGCATTCTATGTCTTTTTATTTTTGCCTTACTTCTGCTGTCGCTCTGTGTACACACAGCGTACTGAATAAAAACCTCCCTTGCAATTGTGTGAAATAACATTTAACACCTTCACAAAACTGGTATTTCTAAAACAGGTATTTCATTTCTCAAACATGCTGAAATTCATTGAAGCATTTTGTGCCATCTGTTTCTTCTTTTTTAATATATTAGTCTTTTCATCATGGCAACCATTATGACAACCTACCAATATTTATGAGGACGTAGCAACACTCCTAGGAACAGAAAAAGTGACATATGAACAGCAAAGAGACTCTGTTTCAGCTTAAGGTGAACTTGGAAGGAATCCCCAGTGCCAGAATGAAGATGATATCCTTACATGCAGCTCAGGAACGCTGAGGTGTAACTATTACGTCAATGGATGTTGGTATTCCCACATCCAGCAAAGACCCCCAGGGGATTCCAGCCTGCCTCGAACCAGACCCACCATTTCTTGAAGGAGTTCAAACGGTTGTTCAATGACATCTTCATGAGATCAGCCACACAGCTGGCTTTCTGGTGAGGTTGGCTGGCTTTAAGTGGAAACTGTCAGTATCTGCCAAATGGTGGCCAGACACCAGAACAGACTTTCCAATTAGTGGAATACCCCATTTGATGGCTGGATGTTATTTCCTGCGCGTGTGTGTGTGTGTGTATGTGCATGCTCCACCTGCGTGCTGCCACATCTGAAGGCTGCGGTGATGCCCTTGCAGGGAGCCTGTTGTCCCAGGTGAACCAAAAGGGAGTCAGGCAGTCTCCTCCTCCCTGGGCCAGCAGAAGCCGTTTCAAATTTCCCACAGCTGAAAATCACTGTGTGCAGGTTTTACGTAAGGGCCTGTTGGAGCCGGAGCGGCTCCCTTGCTGCCCACCAGTGAGCTGTGAAACACAGGTTATTAGTTCCAGATGCTGCTTCAGCGCCTTTCCTTCTGCAGAAAGTGTGCAGAAGTCACTTCTTTTGGTTTCTCAGGACTCCCCAGAAACAGAAAACACCACCAAAAGTCACTGTGGATTTGTTATCCCTCTCTCAACATCAGGCAGAAAGTCTTGTCCGTGAGCCAAAAGGGATCTGTGTTACACTCGCTATGGACCTTACAGCTGATTCACAGTGGACCTCACAACAAGAGCCAGAGCCTCATATTAAGTACCAATCCATTGTCACTGCATGTCTAATACATGCAGCAGGTGTGCCAGCTCCATGACTGTCCCATTCACACTCTAACAGGAACCTTGTTTTGGACAGAAAAGAGAAGCGCCTTGTGACAGAAACCAGAGGAGCACTTAGCTGCTTCAAAATTCCCTACACTTGATCTATGTCTTCATGCCTCCAAACTTTCACCCTGAGGTTTTAAAGAACTGCCTCAAACCTTTCAAACTTCTTATAGGTTTGTTTCTCTCAAAAATCTCTCTACATAAAAGTCACTTTTCTTATCATTTCTTAATTATAATAGAGGCAAATACTGTAGATGCATCTTTTTGCCAATGTATGGTACAACATTATCTTGTAAATTCAAACCATTTTCTTCTTACCACACTGTGATCATAATCAATACACAACTTTGGAAGAACTCACCATTTACATTCTGCATATTTGGGGGTAAAAAGGAATCCAGCTTTAATTGTTCATGAGAAAAAATGGGCCAATAGAGAAGCTGAGCCTGCAGTTTTCAGATGTATCAGAAAATATAACTTCTTAAAGCCTGAAAACATTCCAGTGTTAAAACATTTTGGGCTCATGGAAAGGTAATTGTGAAAATATACAGGCCCTGTGTAAACATTAAAGTATTTACGAGGTCCTTCAAGGATTTCAATCCGACAGATTGTTGGCTTGTCTTCACTATCCCTGTATTCGTAACTTCTATTGTATATCCTTGGTTATGAGGACTGCAGTAACTACCAGTGCACTTCCAAAGGCAGCAGGTCAGCAGTGTGCTCTAACTCAGCCTCCAGCCCTTCCAATCAAATCCCTCCAGCCCTTCCAATCCCTCACCTCAGCCAGCTCCACGCTTGCTCCTCACCTGCCGCTCTGTGGAAGCCTGCAGCTCCAAACCTGGAGGGCACAGTGCCAGCTCTCTTCCTGGACATTTTAGGAAAGGGAATGGCTAAGACTGGGAAAGGTTTATTTTAGATTAGAGGAAGAGTTATATCTGTTGGTATTTACTCTAGCATGGGAAAGGCAATTTGTTTTATTTGTTCAGAGTCTGCTCTAAAAATAAACAGTAATGTAACTGGAATCTTGGGCTTCTTTTTATGGTTTCTCCAATCTAAATAGATAAAAACATTTTGATTCATGTACTACCTTTAGGTAGTAGTTTCATTAAATAGTCAAAATGAGACCAGGTAAAAAATCATCTTCTAGAGTTCACAAGAAATTTTGCCTTTACATAAGGCCTTTTGTTTAAGAAATTGACAATACTTGGCAAAGACAACAGACACTGAAAGCCACATGAGACATGGAGGCATTGTTTTCCCCTCTGTAACTGAGAATATTGAAAAATGAATTGGTTTGGCCAAAGTAACGTGAGAAAATGGGGCAGGCCTGAAAACAGAACTCCTCCTGCTTCTCCATATAGCCTTCCTCTCCCTGTCTCCGTTGAATATTCACATAATACGGTTAAACTGTTTGCATGTGACTTTTTTTCCTAATGGATTTGGACACTGAAATCACTTCATGAAAAATTTGAAATTTGGGGTGAAAGTTAACAGTAGAAAACAGTGTCTCTGTTCTCTGAGGATTAAGGCTGAAAAGGCCCACTAGTTCGTCTTTGTAGCTCATTCAGTGTCACTGAATTTTGGTTTTTTTTTCCAAATCTCGTATAAAGAGAGAAAATCAGGTCTCTTGAAAACTACAGAGCTAAGTAGCCTTGTTTACCACCACCTGTCAGAAAAGCCTCCAAAACATAAATATTTGGGTTAATATACACCAGTAACTCTGCCCAGCTGGAAGTTTGCCTTCCATTCATGTTCAGACAGACCTTCTTCACACAGATCATGTGCATCAACTCCTCACTTTGTTTTGTTGCTTTTAGGAGCAGTTCTGGATAGGTTGGTTGCAAGCACAGTATGAAAGCTGGTTTACAGTGAAGCAAGCTGGCATCAACCCCTGGCCAGGTTGAGAGGATCATGAAGGGAGACACGCTGGACTGTCCCACAGGGAGCTGCTGTAGGTAGAGGAGGGAGCAATGAATCCTTTCACCCATCCCACATGGGCACCACCAACTGCACCACGCTGACACCAAGGCAAGGCTGTGCTGCTGCTCTTCCATGCACATAAACCAGCACCTGGTTCTGCCATAGTATTTTTGTCAGGGGTTCAATTCCACTGTTTAGGGCTCATACAGCTGCTTTTCAGGTAATGGGATCACACCAAACTCAAAACCCAACACAGGAGAATAGGCAAAAAAAGGGAATAAAAATTGTTCTTTGCCATGTTTTCTTAAACCTGACATAGGCTTAAAGCCCAAAGATAATTTTAACAAATCTTACCCACATCTCAACACCCTCTCTTCATCTTTTCTGTGGTAGCCAGGATTCTCCTGAGACAAAGCATGGCCTTGTTACAGCAGCTCCCTTTTTCCTTTGTGCAGCCAGAAAAGGATCCAGCTTCCCCTACAAATACTCTAGAAAAGATGGGCTGGAAGCCCTCTGATGCAAAAACTTTGCCAAGTCCACCACCTAATGATGTCTGTCAGTAAGAAAGCACCAAGCAGTCATAAAACACACATCTTCTCAGAGAGGCAAGACAGGATGCACCACATGTTGCACCATGTTGGCAAGCTGTCTTTGAGTGAATACTTGTGTCAGCAAGATGAGAAAGGAGTCTTTTTGTGTAGTAGTTGCTAGTGCAGGCCCAAACCAAAAGCACCCTCCCAAAAGTCTGGTGATTTTCAAAGTCCAAGGTATCATCTGAAAAAAAAAAATCACTAATTACCCAAGTTTTATTACAGGCCAAACCGAGACCTTGGATCCCAAATAATCCTTAGACTTGGGTTGGCTCAAATTCTGGATCCAATGTCTGCAGTGTGGGCTAAGGCAAAACCAGAAGGGAGAAAGAAAAAAAATCAGCCTTGCTCCATGGATCTTTAATATAGGGCCACCTCTGATACACTTTAGAAAAATATAATGAGACCGCTATAATATATATTCCAGCCAAAATTCTTGGCTCCCAAAGCCAGCTTTATATGGTATGCAATACAGAAACACCCAGGAGACGCCATAAGAACTTTGACAAGGCTAATATTAAGCTAGAACAAAACAGAACTACTGGCACCAACTCCACTCAGCTCTTAAGTAAACTTGTCCCATTAAAAAGTAGCCTCTAAGATATTTTCTCTCTGAAGTGTATAGTAGCTTATAAAAAGCAGGAAGGGTTGCCAAGTCATAGATGTGTTCAAGTACTCCTTACCCTCATTAAGGAACATTCTCTGGCAGCCAGCAGCTTTGAGTGTTCCAGTGAACCAGATTTTATAAGGGGGGTGTTTACAGTGGTGTGCAATGTAGCTGGAAATCATAGTGCACTGCAGCAGCCCTGCACTAGATACAGCTGTGTTTGGTGCCTTATCACCCAGAGCACAGAATAAAACAGGCAGGGTGATCAATGAGGTTCCAAAAATATAATGAGTATTAAGAAAACAAATCTTAAGCCTCCCTGCTCCATAGGAAGCAGAGCATCCAGAGATGACAGTGCCTAAATATAAATTAGGCAGTGAAATACCACTGAAGATCCAGGTCTCACTTCCACCAGTTTTGTACATAGCTATTTACAGAGATGTCTTCATGGTCAGCGTGTAGATAATGGAGCTTCTCAATGTACCCACTGACTTCTGCAGCAGTTAGGAGTCACATTCCTTTGTGGAGCTGGACCTTATTGCTGCCCCCCACCTTGCTCATCTAAGGGCTGGTTTTACTTCTCCATTCAGTGTGTAACATATTTTTTGCTTAGAGATATTATCCAGACCTGTCAGAGGAATCAACAAGATGATCAAACACAGAAGGTCTTATCATCCTTAACACCAATGAAGAACTAAGTAAGAGAAAATCCACACTTTGACAGTACCAGTGCTGAGGACCTAAAATCACATGTTCTCTTGAGTCTGTCACTTTTCCTCTCTGCTACCAACCAGGTGCTGTTTACCAAAGGTTTTTCAGTTTCCACTGAAGAAGGACCCAAATTTACGTGGCATTTAAGCAAGCTGTTAGTTATTTGAATCTTTCACTCTGCATACACAAATATAATTTATCACCTGTTTATCAATACATGCTAGCTACCAGTTCCTACATAGCTGGCCCCTGTCCCTGTTTTGATTTGGGGAGTCCAGCAATGCACAGTTTATACATCTTGTGATCTTTCAGAATAATACTAAACAAAGAAGATGAAGAACCTGGTACAAATGTAACTGTGTCACCCATGCTTTCCCAGAGCAGCAAACCCTCAACCAAGCTGACACAACCAGAGGAAGAGGACAGTCTCTGCAGAATTACATCTGGGTGTAGGCATTTGAAGATTAAAATACCACTAAAGTGTAGCAAATAGGTGGAACTTAAAAACAGCAAAGCCTTACATAAACTGTGTGGTCACTGAGATAAAAGACTAAAGAAGCAAATAGGCAGGCTACCACAGCATCTTGTTAGCTGCAGGATCAGTCAGAGAGAAAAAAGAAGGACGAACCTTGGTCCACAGGGAAAACACATGGAAAGAAAAGTTCATTGCCAGATAACTTTCTATAGAATTTCTGCTCCAGAACTTCTGCTAAAGTTCCAAGGATGCTCAGAAGCAATGAGGAAAGAGAGATAAGGTAACATGTAAAGAGACTAATTTTTTTTACTGTCTTGTCTTAATCTGTGGGTTTCCCATGCTAGGTGAAGTAACAAGATCTAAGGCTTGGAATTCTTACAAAGACTTAATGGTAGACCTCATAATTTGTTTCAATTATTATATTTTTTACTTTAAGAGGCAGACCAGCAATCCCTTGAGTCACTATTCAGGGTTTGGGATGCCCAAGCTATAAGAGAGCTGGGGATCAGTCCAAATCTCAGAGGTCTAAGGTGGCTGAATGGTGAAGCATCATTTGTTTGAGAGGATAACAAGGTAACAGAGCATCCAAGAAGTATGCCGGAGAGACCAGGGACATGGAATGATATACTTATAGAATGGTTTGGGCTAGAAGAGCCCTTAAAGATCATCCAGTTCCAACCCTATGCCATGGGCAGGGGCACCTCCCCCTAGACCAGGTTGCTCCATCCAACCTGGGCTTGGACACTGCCATGGAGGAGAGATTCTCATCATAATAAATGTCTTCCTTATGTCCAGTCTAAACCTATTCTTTCTTAGTTTAAAACTGTTGACCCTTTTCATATCACTACAGGCCCTGATAAAAAGTCTTTCTCCATTTTTCCAATAAGGCCCTTTAAGCATTAAAAAGCTGCAACAAGGTGCACCAAGAGCTTTCTTTTTTCCAGGCTGAACAACCACAACTCTTCAGCCTTTCTTCACAGGAGAGGCATACCAGCCATCTGATTATTTTTGTGGACCTTCTCTGGACCTGCTCCAAAAGATCCATGTCCTGAGGGTTCCAGAGCTGGATGCAATGTGCCAGTGGGGTCTCACAAGAGCAGAGTAAACCTGCTGGTCACATTTCTTTTTACATAGTCCAGGACACAATTGGCTTTCTGGGCTGCAATTACACATTGCCAGCTCATATCTGATTTTTTGTCAACCAGTATCCTCAAGTCTGCAGGGCTGCTCTTAGTCCATTCATTACCTTGTCTGTACTGGTGCCAGAGCTTGCCCCAGCACAGGTGCAGGACATTACTGAACTTCATGAGGTCCACAGTGGCCCACTCCTCAGGCCTGCCAAGGCCCCTATGGATGACATCTTTTCCCTCAAGCAGATGAACAGCACTACTACAGGATGACTTTTCATCATCCAAAAACTCTCTGAGGTTACAATCCCACTGTCTATGATAGTTGCTGGGGTCTGCCTTTTTATCCTCCTTAAAAATGGGTATGAAGTTTCCCTTTTTCCAGTCACTGAAGACTTCACCTGGCTGTCATGACATTTTAAATATGATGAAGAGCAGCTTAGCAACTACATCAGCTATTTGAGATATATATCAGCCTATTCAGACTATGTCTAAGAGGATTTAGGCTAAAACTTGGCAGTCTGTAAAGTGTCTAGCTATAAATTCCTTACCAAGTTGTGATGCTATGTATTTTGCTTTAGAGTATTGGTATAGTCTGTGATCAGGTTGTCCAGAAACTTTCTTTAATGTGCTTGGAGAAAAAAAAAAGAAGGAGTGGGAGTAAAATGAAATTTTATATATATATAAATGTATATATATATGTCCTTCAAGTGAATAGGACCTCATTCTGAACCAGGAAAGCAGTTATAATTCTTTCCATGGGCTTGTCATCTAATTGGAATACCATGGGAAACTTTATGGCTTCTTCCCCTCTGTTTTATCTGCCGTGGTACATATAGAAGTCATCCATAATGTCACAGATTGTTTTTATTTCCTCCTACTGCATTGCTGGCAATTTTTCCTCTCATGATAAACACAGTTAGATTATACCCAGCATTCAATGTGCTTGTTAAAACCTTTCAGACATGGCTACATTTGGAAGAAAATGTGGACAGAGTGAGTCACCAACATTTTATTTTTCTAGAGGGTCATCTGAAGCTAAAAGATTGTCCAGTAGACCTCAGTACTGGGAGAAAAGTGAAGTGTCCTGCAAATAGCTTTGGCTGTGGATATATACCTAATAATTCCTAGAG
>VYZP01033696.1:0-42712 GCA_013400635.1 Hypocryptadius cinnamomeus
GGGAAGGGAAGGGAAGGGGTCTGTTTGATAGTGTGTCCCTTCTAGGAGAACTGAGCCAATACTGTCTGGTGTAACTTACGATAACCTTAGGCAAGGCCCCTGGAAATTGGAAGAGCTCTACATGTGTCTTGCTTTACAAGACCCTTTTACGCTAGGGAAGGCAGAAAAGCCTCCCTTGGAATGGAGAATGTGTACCCCCTCCTTTGTATTTTTAGAATTTTGAAATGAAAGTGGCTCTCATGCAAAGATATGGGAATAGGAATAACAGTTCTTTACTAGTGGGTATAATAAAGTAAACAAAGAAACAACTACAACTAATGCATTAGCGCCAAACAACCATGAACCCAGGCCCAGCCTTTTCGTCTGCGGCGCTCTTCCCTTTTGATGCAGTTCCAGTCACAGCCGGCAGGGGCGCTGGTGGCTCCAGGTGGGCAGGGCAGGTGCGGTGATCCCCACATGGCTGCAGAGGGCACTCCGGCTCGTGCTCAGGGAGGAGGCAGTAATAGCGGCTATGCCGAGATGGGGAGGGATGGAAGAGAGGCTTTGCTTCAGAATCTCCTGTGGCAGCTAATCCCTGTGCCCCTAGCAGTTCTCTCTGAAGCAGGCGGCTGGAACAACTGTCTTATTAGTGCCCAAACCAGTGTCACTAGCACAACACTGTTTGAGCTCCAGCTGAAGAATGAGCACACAATGTCTCAAGGTTTTTTTTGCTCACACATATGACTTTCAGAACTGTTTCTGTACCTTTTAGCCATAATGATTTATTTTTATGGCAACAACAAATGCTTGGCTCAGAGATGACTGCAAAAAGGTAGTCCATTCTGGGGTAGCCATTCTAGGGTATTCTCAGACCGTATGATCCAACTTGGACAGATTTCCAGCAATTGCTTGAATCAGTGCTCAATCTAGATGTGTATATGAGTCCAGGAGCATAATCAAAGGTTGTCTGCAGATGGGCTATGCTATTCAGGAGCATAGCCTAAGATGGCCATCCCAAAATGGGATCATAGTACAGAAGCAGAGAGGAACACCTTGAGACAATGTAGAGATGAAGTTTTAAAATTCGTGGAGTGAGCAGAATGAAAAATAATGAATTGGAGTAAAGTGGGGGAATTCAGTAAGGAATGAAAGAATTAATAATTAATTAAAGAATTAATTAAGAAACAAAGCACCTGATTTTTAAGTTGTTTAGCTAAATAAATGAGAATGTATGAAACTTCAAAATCAGTCACTAGAATTGAGGTAGAATGATTCACATAGAGACCATAGACAGAGTAAGGAGTAAATTCCCATCGAGTCACAAGGGATCCTCTTGCTCAGGGTGGATTCTCTTGCTTTTTAAACTCCTTACGGAACTTGATGCAGCTAGGTGCAGTCAGTCTCTGATTTGGACAATGATTTATGCCTGATTAGATTATCCATACAAAGTTTATTAGTTTTGAGTAGCCAAATGGATTAGTAATTTGTCATAGTAATTATCCAACATGATATCAGTTACTTATTGAGGATTTGTCATGGGTAAAGAATCTTTCTGCCTTGGATAAGGAACATCTCAGGTTAAGTGTTTCTAAACTCAAGAGGCATCCTAGCTCAAGGGGAGAGTGGAGTGGGCATACAGTACAGGTGAAGTTTGGGGACAACTCAGATTGGGCTTGTCCTGATGGTGATATTTTTAGAATGAAGTAGTTGGCTGCTAATCAGTAGTACAGGCAAGACCAATTTCATTTTAGTACTGTTGTGTGTTGTGTTATTTGGTTCATTCCCAATTTCTCCCATTTGTAGTTGCACCCTAAGTTACCTCCCTTTCCCCAGTGTCAATCCCATCCCCGTTCCTCCCACATCACTGGAAATTTCCTTGTCAGTCCTCAAAATTCCCTCCCCAGTGCCTTGTCTGTCAGTCGGTTCTCTGCCCCCATCTCTGGAAACTTCCATGAAGGGTGTCAAGTGATTGGTCAAGGGTTAGGGATCCCTCCCACTAAGTTTCCTGAAAGGTTGTTCTAGATTATCTCCTAGTTCACTCCCCCTTGGTCCCCTATTGATGGGTAGTTGAACTCCTCCTTTGTTACCGCCCCTGAATAAAAGATACTGCTCCTATTGTCTCAGAGGCTTTTCCGGAGTTGTAAGCCCTGAGGCTGGGAGCTCCTTGTGGTTCCTAATAAAGCTTTGGATTAATTACCCTCCAAATTGCCTACTCCCTTCCCTACCATGTCGACCGTCTCCTCCTGAAGAAAGGGCTAGCACCCTTAGCCACCCCTCTGCACTCCCAAGTCTGGAGGAGTGTGCTCTGCAGTCTGCAGCGTGGGAGCTGGCAGGGAAGCACCGAGTTGCTGTTTGCTAGACACTGCGACAGCTGTCTTGTCCTGTACTTTGGTTTTCTTGCATTTTTGGGTTTCAAAATCACTTTTCAAATTATTTTTCAAGGCACTTTCACTCTCTTGAATGTGAGATGGGGTTTTCCAGTTCACAGGTACACCATAAGGACGTGAGGTTTGTTGCTCTTTAGTGAGCCTAAAGTGAAATATGGCAAGAAGGGAAGTGCCAGTGCTGTGAGACAAGGAATTGGCAGGCTCCAGCTTCGCTCAGTGACTGCCTGGGCTCGACAGGGACCACCATCTCAGTGACCATCGGGTAGAAGGAAATAACTAGAAATATAAAAATTGAATTGGTGGCTTACCCAGTCTACATTCTTTCCCCCCAGTTTTAGCATATAATATAATTTTGGATACTTAAGCATAGAATACTTGGATACTTTAGCATAGAATATAATTCTGGATACTTATGAGAACAAAGTTTTTTAGGTAGAAGTAATTATTCGTCTGCTCACTAAAAAAAAAAAAAAAAACCCAACCAAAAAAAAAAAAACCCAAACCAAAACCAAACCCAAAAAAAAAAAAAAAAAAGGAAAATAAAAATACATGGACATGCAATCTCTTCCTTCTCAGTTACTTATGTAGAGATCCATTTTTTTCTATGAATGCATCAATCACCATACCTGGAGGGGTTTACGAAATTATTGGATGTGGCACTTAGTGCTATGATTTACCTGATATTGTGTTGTTTGGTGAAAGACTGGACTTTATGATCTGTGTGGTCTTTTCCAATTTGAATGATTCTATGATTCTTTGATTCTAAATGTGGAATTTCCTAACATCAGGAGAAGGTTTTCTTATGGCAGGGAGCATTTTTCAGGAGGAATCATTGTAAGACAGCAAAAAAAATTGAAGTCTTTGTGCTTGCAATAACTTCACAGTCTCCTGACAGTACATCCTAACAGTGCTTAGCATGGGGAGGTACTGCAGGCATTGGTCTATACTGGAGCAGCCTGTCAGGGAAAGTAAGTGAAGGAGAGTCATGAGGATAACATTGTAAAGAAAGAGCACACTGTACCATTTGTGCAATTCATAGTATGCAACATTATTTCAGGTTGTTTTTACATGCAAGCCAACATGTGATATATATAAAAACACGAAGGCCAAACAAATACATTAAATAATCATTCAGGAAAAGTTCTTCGGGTTTCACCCCAGTCCCCCCACACTGGCACATTTGTTTCATTCCTAAGAATTAGGAGGGGTTTTTGGCATGCACACAGTTGTAGTGATGTATCAGGTGCAGCTCTGAACTGCAGAACTATTGTCCAATTAAGCTCACAAATAAACCTGGTTTTATATGTGAAACTATTTATTCAACTGTGCATTTTTCTTGACCACTACAAGGCCAAATTTCAGTATTTAGTGGGACTAGGGGCAACAACCCATTATATTATGTGGAGCAGTGCAGGTGAGGGCTACAGAATCCTGCAGCTATGCTGAAAACTGCACATTATATACTAAAGAAAGAATGAGCTAACTTTAAACAGAAAGTGCAACACAGTAGAAGACTCAAAATAAAGCAAGGTCCTGTTCTTGCCCATAGATTATCCCAGATAAATAATTGCATATTATAAATAATGGTTATGTCTAATATTGTAAGCAATTGTTATTGTCCATTATAAATAATGGTTACGTTTAATCAGAATGAGTTCTTCCTCATATTTTTTTCATTCTGTGAAAAAATCAGCACCCCGCTGTTTTCTTGGTTTGGAAGATAACTGACGTTCTAAATACAATATTTATGGGCAGTCACAGCTCCCATTGATAAAGCATTTTGTTGATAAACATCAGAGCAGCTTGATCACTGTACTCAAAAGGATTGGCAAGAGAGTCCGACAAAAAGTACAAAAACCTGTGGCCTGAGGTAAATAATAATTGGGGGGAAAAACCCAAAACAACACCAAACCCAAGATGAAGAAGTGATTCACAAACACCAATTGCACACCACTAACTGACTGATGCCCAGCCACTTCTCAAGTCTTAAGCATTTTGACAAAATCTCCATCTGCAAACCAGTTTTTAAAAATTGTTTTCCAGGTAGAAAAAAAAATAATTTACTTATATTTCATTTATAATGATGAATATTCTATTACAGAATATTTTGTTTTCTTATTCTTATCATAAAAATTATTTAAATAAAGATGAATGAAAAACTTATCTTCTTCTGCTAAACAGCAACATTACAATGAAAAATTGCTCACTCCTTCAATTTCCCTGATACTAATCTGTGAAGAGGTAATTATATACTAAAATTAGAGACAATTTCTAACATGATAAAAATTGTATGAGTCATTTAACAGAAATAGGCTGTGTCAGCATCTTATTCTAAAAAATACACAGTAGTTGACTGTGTCTGAATAGCACAGACTGGTCAGTCTGGACTGGGGCATAATCTGCACCTTTCATAATCTGCAAAATAAGTTACTTCATAGAGAGCACTATAAGTATAGGAACATTATGAGAAAAAGTCTTCCCTAGTCAATTAGTTGATTTGGACCACTGAGGTCCACGGATTCCCTAGAGCATCAGACACCAGCATCTCTGAAAGGACAAAGAAACTACCACCACTTTCATAATAAATCTTCCACCTGTTCTAGTTCAGAAAATGTATAGTGGTGCATACAAGAGTGTGCTTTTACTTACTTGAAAGGGGTTGTAATAGACAAATGCACCAAATTTTGAAAGTCTTGAAACCAAAAATCACTATTTGCTGTCACAGTGGATGTAGCCAGTTTTTATCTGAGTAAAAACCCTTTAAGCATGGTATAGAGGATTACATGGTGAAATGGCTCACTTATCACCTTCTCACTTTTTCTGATTTCATCACAATTTCTTTATGGTAATGAATGCAGTTCTGAGCCTCTCTTACTTTTCTGACTATCCAGGTTCAAATTCATACAAGAATGCCCATAACTTTTAGAGAAACCTTCATTCATAGTAACGACTCATCCAAATTGCAGTTCTATAAACTGTTCAGCCTGGTCAAACTGAAGCCATTGGAACTCACATCCATCAAAAGAGTGTCATGGTCTAGTTTTTAAAGTTATTAGAAATGCCTCTACCTGAATTAACGTGCAAATGAGACCATATGCCAACATCAATAGTATAAGTTTTATTTAGTAGTAAGTATGAGAGAGAAAAAGAAAAGGAGAGTAAAAGGAAGAGAGAGAGAAATAGAAGAGAGGCTGGGGGAACAGACAGAGTGACAGAGACAGATTAAAGGAAATATCACCACTCCACAGATCTCACTGGCTTCTCAATGATCCTCTCCAGGTGGTCTTCTTGGTGGTGAGGGTCCCCCGAAAAGTATAGAATCTAATGGATTAATATATGCTCAGGCCAGATGGGAATGTGCAGGTACCTCCCCTGGAAGGGGCGGGTGGGGGGAGTGGTGCAGTTTGACACTGTCCTGCAGCAGACTCTGTGTTTGTTACATCACTTTGCCTCATGAGCAGTGCTGTGGTGCAAGGCCTCAGGAATCAGTCTGAGGAGTACTAGGGGGGTCTTTGATGGATTATCACACCCCATCAGCTGCCTCCCATATGAATGTCCCATTGATGTGGCCTTCCCAGGGTTTGGGCTTCACAAATGGGCCAGTTTCTGTAAGGGATGTTGGGTGTTCAGTGCCTCTGACCAGAGGTTACACAACACACTTGAAACCTCCTCCCCCACTTCGTTTCAGGGGAAGATTGTGTAAACCTGGCCTCTGTTGGCTGTGGTCTCCCTCACCTCAAACCCAGTCAAGGGAGGGTTTTCTGCTGTGTCCTCTTTATCTTATCTAGGTAGCTTCCCTCACAGTCCAATGTTCTAGTCAGGCGTCTTCAAGGAGGAGTGCGCTTCTGTGGTTGTAGCTCCTTTGTACAGTTTTTGCTGTAATGGGCAAAACTCCTTCATAACAATGTTTAAGGCGTGATCCATTTCAGTCTCTGACAGAGAGGAACACAAAGATATTTATTGTCTTGCTGCCTGTAGGGCAAAATCCTGACTCCTGGAAGAGGGAAAACAAGGTTCTACTTTCAGACACCCTCTGATGAATTAACGAGCTCAGATTAGATAAAAGAAAACCATGAGACTGTTGTTTCTTACCTTGGACTTTTTAAAATTTCACTCATGTATTTTTTGGAACACTTTCCATGTATTAAAATAGTGTGTGTCCCTCCATGTTTCAATTGCATGTCTATTCTCTTCTATTCTATTCTATTCTATTCTATTCTATTCTATTCTATTCTATTCTATATCCATATTATATTATATTATACTATATTACATTTTACTTTAGAATTGCACTACTTTGGAAAATTGGGTACTCCATTTGAAGGTCATAAAACTTGATTGTAGTTGATACCTCAGGCCAGTATGTAATAAACTTTTGAAACATCAGTCAAACTTACTATATGTACGCATTTTGTTTTGAGTTCTGTCTCTGAATGACAAGAATTTTCCTGCAGCAAGTTCAGCAGTATGATAAATATCCTTTGAAATCCATGTTGAATCCTAGAATCATACACCCACAGAATATGCTGACTTGGCAGAGTCCCACCACAATCACTGAGTCCAGTTCCTGGGCCTGGACAGAACACCCCAAGAATCACACCATGGGCCTGAGAGCATTGTCCAAACACTTCTAGAATCCAAAAGACTTGGTGGTGTGACCACTTCCTTGGGGAATCTGTTCCAGTGCCCAATTACCCTGTGGGTCAAAAACTTTCTCCTGATACCCAACCCTAAACTTCCCTTGACTTTAACTTCATGCCATTTTTTTGAGCCCTGTCACTGGTCACCACAGAGAAGAGATCAGTGTCTGCCCCTCCTCTTCCCTCACAAGGAAGTTGTAGGCTGCAATGAGGTCTCCCCTCAGTCTCCTCTTCTCCAGGTTGAACAGACCAAGTGACCTCAGTACTCCTCATATGGCTTCCTCTCTAGACCCTTCATCATCCCTGTGGTCCTCCTTTGGCTGCTTTCTAATAGCTTAATGTCTTCCTTTTATAGTGGTGTCCAAAACTGCCCGCAACACTCAAGGTGAAGCCACCCCAGTGCAGAGCAGAGTAGGACAATCCCCTCCCTTGCCTGGCAGGTGATGCTGGGCCTGATGCACCCCAGGACATAGTTGGCTATCCTGGTTGTCAGGGTACACTGAACCTTTCACATTTCTATTTTGAAACAAACAAACAAATCCCAAAACAAGACACCTAAGCAAATCAAACCAAACCCCAAGCAGTTTTGTTTTGTTTTTGTTGTTTTTTTCTTCAGCAATGATCTCCAAATGATCAAAAGCTATAGCTAGTACAAGTGACCAAGACAAACAGAATGCTCCAAGAAGGATATGTCTGTCCAGACCCCTTCCTGTACGGTGTTTGTGCCTCCCAGCAGCACCAGGGGATAGTGCAAAAGATGTGCGCCTGCAGTGCGAACAGGTGAATGATCTCTGTCTGGTGGCTGAGCTTAAGGAGGAAGTAGAAAGACTAAGGAGTATTAGGAACAGTGAAAGGGAAACAGACTGGTGGAGTTTCACCCTTCCATCTTCCATCATCCATGAGAGAAGCCCACCAGGGATCAGAGGACTCCCATGCCTCCTACTATCAGGCATAGGAAGAGACCTAGTTAATGAAGGGGAGTGGATATGTGTCCCTCCTCAGGGAGGTAATGAAAATTCCTCCCAACCCCCCATCACCTACCCAGATGTCACTTCAGAACAGGTATGAGGCCCTGAATCCAGAGGGTCAGACAGATGACATTGAAGAAAATAATCTGCCTGGAGAACCTCCCAATTACACTTCATTTGTCAGATGGATCACTGCCTCTATCGTTAGAAAGAAAAGAAGGACAGTCATAGTAGGTGACTCCCTTTTTGACTTGAGGTGAACAGAGAGGCCTGTATGTCAATTGAACCCATCCCCCAGGGAGGTCTGCTGCCTCCCTGGGGCCTGGGTAATGCATGTCAAAAGGAGACTCCCTGGGCTGATTCAACCCTCTGATTATCACCCACTGCTGATACTCCAGGCTGGCAGTGATAAGATTGAAAAGAGCACCAGGGCAATTAAAAGGGACTTCAGGCTCTGAGTCAAGTGGTTGATGGGGCAGGAGCACAGGTGGTGCTCTGCTCAGTCCCTTCAGTGACAGAGACATATGATGAAAAGGAGAACCCACATTATCAGCAAGTAGCTTAAAGGCTGGTGTCATCAGCAAAATTTTGGGTTCTTTGATCATGGGGCAACTTTAAGGACACCTGGCCTGCTAGAACAAGATGGGCTCCATCTATCTGTCAGGTCAAGGGGATTTTAGCCCACTAATTGGCAAAACTCATTGAGAGGGCTTTAAACTAGGTACATAGGGGGAAGGGGATTGCAGAAATAAGCCCAAGGGTAGTAAGCCAGAGTCGGGGTAAAATCAGCAGCCCAGTTGTAGTGCATGTACACTAACGCACACAGCATGGGTAACAAACAAGAGAAGGTGGAAGCCATGGTACAGCATGATGTAGTCATCATCACAGAAACATGGTCAGACAACGCACATAACTGGAGTGCTGCAATGGATGGCTACAAGCTCTTGCAGCACAAGAAGCAGGAGAGAGAGAAGAGGTGGAGGGGTGACTGTAATACAAGGAGGTTCTTGATGTCATGGAAATTGAAACTAACAATGATAAAGTCAAATGCCTATTGGTAAGAATCAGGGGGAAGGCTGATGTTATGGATAAATCAGTAATTCATGCCGGGAAAATATGATTAATAAAATAATAGAGATCCAGGATTGCTTCACCGGGGAAACTGAAACCACTGTCTGAAACTGCAGCTGTCAGTCAGAGGGGAGGGGGGCATTAACATACGAAATAAGATTCAACCTGCACAGGAGATGGGCGTCCTTCTGGCATGTACAGGAGAACGCCCAGTCATTATAGCCTGTGAAGATGCTCCCCTCAGATAGACAGAACCATCAAAAACCCATACATTTGAATATGGGGTTCCGGGAATCAAGGAGCGAATACACATCGGTTCCTGGACGCAGCTTTGTCCAGCACCAGACGGAGAACAAACGGTATATGAATATGAAGAAACCCAAAGAAAGACAAAGAGACTCTGCCGCAGGCAAGAAAAAGAGTATAAAACACGGGCTCGACGAGGCAGCGGCGGTGAACAGGGGGGTCCAGTGCGATAGAGGCCGGATCAGTGTTCACCCAGCTCCGATCCCGGGTTGGTGCTATTTTGATTGTGTGCTGTCGGGACTCTATAACGGTCGCAAATAAATTTTATATTTTTATTTTTATTGAATTGCACTGATTCCGTTTTTACTTATAACAGCTAATAAGGCTAACATCCTGGTGGGAGTCTGTTATAGACCATCCAGTCAGAAAGAAAAGGTGGATAACTTATTCTACAAGCAGCTGGAGGATGTTTCAGGATCACCAGCCCTTGTTCATGTAGGTGACTTTAACCTACCAAACATCTGCTGGGAACTCAACACAAAAGAGAAGAGACAGTCTAGGAGGTTCTTAGAGTGTGTGGAGAACAACTTCTTGTCACAGCTGGTGAGTGAGCCTACCAGGGGAGGGACTACACTAGACCTGCTGTTTGCAAACAGAGATGGGCTGGTAGGAGATGAGGTGGTTGGAGGCCTTCTGGGGCCCAGTGATCACGAAATTACAGAGTTTTCAGTATTTGGTGAAACAAGGAGGGGCATCAATAAAATTGACACATGGGACTTCTGGAGGGCAGACGTTGGCCTACTCAAGAGACTTATTTGGAGAGTTCCTTGGGAAGCAGCCCTTAAGCAGACCTGGACACAAAGGAGTCCAGAAGGATGAGTGTGCTTCAAAACAGAAATCTTGAAAGCACAGGGACAGACTGTCCCTATGTGCCAAAAGATGAGCTGATGAGGAAAATGGCCAGCCTGGATGGGCAAGGAGCTCTCGGAGGAGGAAGGAAAGAAAAATGGGTGTATGACCTTTGGAAGGAGAGTCAGGTATCTCAGGAAATATTTAAGGGGATTGCTACAGCATGTAGAAAAAAAAAATTAGAGGCAAAAGCCCAGTTAGAACTCAAACTGGCAACTTCTGTGGACAATAAAAAAGAAAATTATAAATATATTAATGGCAAAAGGAAGGGTAAGGACAACCTCCATTCTCTATTAGATACGGGAGGGAATTTAGTAACTAAAGATGAGGAAAAAGCACAGGTACTGAACACCTTCTTTGCCTCAGTTTTCAACAGAAAAGACAGGTTGTCCTCAGGACAACTGTCCTCCTGGGCTGGTAGATGGTGTCAGGGAGCAGAATAGCCCCCCTATTACCCAGGAGGAAGCAGTCACAGACCTGCTGAGCCACTTAGATCCTCATAAATCTATGGGACCATGAGATGGGATCCATCCTAGGGTGATAAGGGAGCTGGCAGATGAGCTTGCAAAGCCACTCTCCATCATTTACCATCAGTCCTGGCTCACTAGGGAAGTCCCAGATGACTGGAAACTGGCCAATGTGATGCCCACCCACAAGAAGGGCCAGAAGGAGGAATCAAGAAACTACAGGCCAGTGAGCCTGACTTCAGTACCCAGCAAGGTTATGGAACAGATCATCTTGAGAGCCATCACATGGCACCTACAGGATGGCTGTTGTGGTTGTGAGGGTCCCAGGATGAGGGAAGAGATGAATCTGATGCCATATTCTTAGAAGGCTGATTTATTGTATTATGATATTATATTATACTAAAAAGGCTATACTAAAACCATACTATAGAGAAAAGGATACATCAGAAGGCTAGAAAATAATGGATAATAAAACCCGTGACTCCTCAGAGCCTTGACACAGCTGGCTTATGGTTGGTCATTAAATTAAAACAATTCACATGGAACCAATCAAACATGCACCTGTTGGTAAACAACCTCCAGAACACATTCCAAATTAATCAGATAATTATTGTTTTCATTCTTTTCTGAGGCTTCTCAGCTTCTCAGGAGAAGAAATCCTGGCAAAGGGATTTTTCAGAAAATATCATGGTGACAGATGGCAAGGGCATCAACCCATGGGTTTAGGAGGAGTAGGTCATGCTCGACCAACCTGATCTCCTTTTATGACTAGGTGATCCACCTGGTGGATGCAGGAAAGGCTGTGGATGTTGTCTGTCTGGACTTCAGCAAAGCCTTTGACACTGTCTCCCATAGCATACTTCTGGAAAAGATGGCAGGCCACAGCTTGGACAGGCGCACTGTTTGCTGGGTTAAGAACTGGCTGGATGGCCAGGCTCAGAGAGTGGTATTGAACAGTGCTGCATATAGCTGATGGCCAGTCACTGGTGGGGTCCCCCAGGGTTAAGTCCTGTTTAATATCTTCACTGATGATCTGGATGAGGGGATTAAATTTATTCATTCCATCAATAAATCTGCTGGTGACACCAAGCTGGGAGCATGTGTCAATCTGTTGGAGGGTAGGAGGTTTCTGCAAAGCAACCTGGACAGGCTGGATAGACGGGCTGAGCCCAATAACATGAAGTTTAACAAGTTCAACTGCTGAGTCCTGCACTTTGGCCACAACAACCCCCTGCAACTCTACAGGCTGGGGACAGAGTGGCTGGACGGTGCCCAGGTAGAAAGGGACCTGGGGGCACTGGTCAACAGCCAATGGAATATGAGCTAGCAGTGTGCCAGGTGGCCAAAAAAGCCAATGGCATCCTGGTCAATATCAAGACCAGAAAAGTAACTCTTCCTCTGTACTCAGCACTGGTGAGGCAGTACCTTGAGTACTGTGTCTAGTTCTGGGCCCCTCAGTTTAGGAAGGATGTTGAGATGCTCAAACACATCCAGAGGAGGGCAAAAAGGCTGGTGAAGGGCTTGGAACACAAGCCTTGAGAAGAATGGCTGAGGGAGGTGGGTTTGTTTAGCCTGGAAAAAAGGAGACTCAGGGGTGGCCTTATCACTCTCTACAACTACCTGGGAGGTGGTTATAGTCAGGTGGGGATCTTTTCCCAGGAAACAACTGACAGAGAGGGCACAGTCTTAAGCTACACCAAGGGAAGTTTAGCTTAGACATTAGAAAAAAATTCACTGAAGAAGTGATTGCACGCTGCAATCATCTGCCCAGGGAGGTGGTGGAGTCACCATCCCTGGATTTAAAAAAGATTTGACATGGCACTCAGTGCCATGGTTCAGTTGATGGGGAGGTGTTAGGTCATAGGTAGAACTACACGATCTTAAAGGTCTTTTCCAGCCTAGTACATTCTGTGATTCTGTCACTTGTCCCAGCCCCATTTGCTGCCTGCCATGGTCAAGTCGAGGAGAACTGTTTCAGGATTATTGCCAGGTTGTGTGACAGAGGGAGCTGCAAAACATGACACTCAGCCCTCTCAGGAAGGAAGGTGCCATCCAGCAGAGGAAGGGCAGGGCAAGGATAGGTAGGCACTGCTCTCCCTGCAAACCACGGCCAAGTCCATCAGCACTGCACTACTTGCCTCCCTGATCTTGCCCTGGTGCTGAAAACCTTTATCTCAGTGGGCTTCAGAACAACACCTAGGCCTAAATCCTACTGGCATCAACATTTCTTAAGAGTGTTGGAGGTTCCTGAGCAACGGCTTTTTTTCCTCTCTTTTGGCAACTCAAATCAGTCCTGTCTGTAGAAAAGAGGAATCTGAGTGACTTTTGGAGTTTCCTGAAAGGAACTAATCCCTGGGACAGCAAGCAGCATTCCCACAGTGCAGTTAGGGTAAAAATACCAGCAAACTGAAGACTCCAGGATGAATGGATTAGTGGGGTTACAGACCATATTTGCCTGTCATAACCAGGTCATGAAGATGGAATGCAAATGGTCCCCTCACTCCTATTTCTGGGTATTTCTGGGCACCAGAGAAATCCTGCTTGACCCTGTGAGGCAGTGAGTTTGGAAAGGAATGGTTTGTTCTGGTTTTTTCAAGCACCATCTGTTTTTAAAATCAGCTATTCCTCTGTCCAGCCTGGTATCTCTGACCATTGAAACACAATAGCAAGGACCATTTCAGAATGGCTTTCACAAGTGTCAACTGTCCCGAGTGGGACTTGCAGTAAAACTTTGTAAAACATCAACACTGTTGGCAGATTGTAGTCCTTGTCACCTTGTGTATAAGCTATACATGCACTTCTGAATTGTCCATTGTTTCTTAAAGACAGAAAGTTCTGTTTCTGGGGATTTAGGGATGGTTTGGAATTGGGTGTCTCCTTCTTTCATCTGCTCTGTGATGGGTTTGGAATACGGCCCAGTGCCCAGCTTTTGCCAAGCCACATACTTAGATGAGGAAGCCTCATACTTCTAGATGAGGAAGAAAGGGCAATTGCATTTTCAGCAAAACCCAAGGAAGAGTGGGGTACCAAAATATCCTGTACAGATATAAGCTTTCAGCTGTGACTATACAGTGTTTCAGTTCCTGCCAAGCACAGACAGGGCAGAGACTCCTCCATGACTGTCCCCCTTCCAGGTGCCCATGGATAAATAGGTACAAGGCTCTGCAGCATAATAGAACAAGGTGGGGGTATCTGCTGGCAATATAGTGCAGAGAAGAGCAAACAATCCAGGAGGTTCCTGGAGCGTGTGGTAGAAAACTTCTGACACAGCTGGTAACCGAGTGAGTGAGGATGGTGATCCTGGGCCTGCTGTTTGTGAGAACAGGACTGGTGAGTGACAGGAGGGTTGGATGCTGTCTTGGGTTCAGCAGTCATAAAATGGTCAGTTTTGATTCTCCGAGAAGTAAGGATTGGGATGAACAGAACTGCTGCCTGGGGCTGCTCTGCTCAGTCTGGAGAGGGAGTCCCCACCTCTGCTTGGTGCATAACCTCCAGGAGCCCAGGGCCTGTCACCTAAAACCTAAGCTGGCACTGAGGGTGGCCAGGTGCCTTGGGCTGATGAGACACTACTGCAAATAGGACGCAACAGTGGCAGGTGGCTGTTTTGAAAGACAGCTCTTTTTGCTATTGTCTGTCTCATCTGCCCAGCCCAGACTCAGTCATATGCATCAGGTATGGGAACTGCTGCTACTCCCACTGAAGTTAACAAGGATTTTGGTGGTTGGCTGCCATGAGAGCAAAACTAGTTGCTTACGAAGTGGGTGCTTATAGTGCCCTGAGTCTTGAGGCCAGAGGGGTCCCTCAGTTGTGTGGGTGACAGGGAGCTGTCCTGGACAGAAGTGGGTCAATAGAGCAAACAGGTAGCATGCAAGTCTCTTCTATCTGGATCCTCTGAGATTTCAGACTTCTGAGTTTAAGGGGCACAAATGCAGTGACTTTTGGTCACTTTGTGGATATCCATGTAAAGTGATGCTGCTGAATCTGTCTGTAGCACAGCACCAGAGGAAAAGCTTCTCAGTTCCTCAGGTGCGTTGATCCTCAGTATTGTCTTTTTATGAGGGAGAGAAAAACTGGCTTAAAAGTGATGGGAGGGGGAAAGATGCTTCTGAACTTTCTTCCTTCCTTCTGTCCATTACAGGTAGATCTCTGCGGCTCACACATTTGCCCAGGGAAACTGTCAGACGTTGTCACAGGCCACAGATATTTATTGAAGATATTATACCACAGCAAGAGCATGTTTCTTGCTTGGTGTGTGCAACAGGTTTCTTGCTTGTCTTTTGCCATTTTTTTTCATGAATCATGAATTTTGGACGCCTAAAGCTTGAGTGTCCCCATGACAGTGTAGAGGCTAGAGAGACATTCATCTCATATGTGTTTGCACAGCTTGACACTTGAATAGCGTTTGTGTTGTCAACACCTCAGGGACACATCCTCTAAGTGCCCGCATCCTGTGCATGGCAGGGGGTGTCCTTGAGGCAGCCATCAAAATGTGGATTCACCCATTGGTATATTTGGCCTTTCCTACAGCCTCACAAGTCAGACCTTCTCAAAAAAAAGTTCCCTGCCCAGCATTGGACTTCTGGTGCCTTTGCAAAAAGAAGATTCCCTTTGGCTTGTGGGAATCAGATCCCTCAGCAGACATTGCTTTTAAATCTCTGTCCCATCCATGATGGATATATGCTGGATGGCAGCACATTTTTAAATTATTTGCTGGACTCTAAAATCCACCCCACAGAAGGTGAGTAAATTTCTGAGATAACTAATTCTCACCGAGTCACAACTTCCATTTTTACAGTGGACATTTGCAAGGACCAAAAGAGGGAAACACTGTTGATAGAAAGTGCAGTTTTGTATGGAATTTTCCTCTGTTATTTAATTCTAGATGGCAAAATAAAGTGCTACTGAAAAGAACAAACTGATGCAGTGCCACAGGTGAGAGAAGAAGGCAGCAGGTCAAGCACATGAGTTCAGACCCTGGATAGAGGTAGTCCTGTTTGTGTGTCTGGAAGCAGGGGAATTTTCAAGGTAGGTGAGTCCTTGACACAGCATGGGCTGCCAAACAGTACAACAGATTTGTGTAACACAATACAACTCTGAAATTCTTCTCCTTACTAATTGTGTACATAATGTGATCCATACTATAAAACAATTAGTGCTAAATGAAATAAAAACCCCACAGCATTCCACATATAGAGAATTCAAACAGGAAGGCAGCTGTCCCCAGAAATGTATATTCCTAGGGATTGCTCTCATCTGACAGGAGGCATTTTGATAAGCATCACCAGCAACCACAAACTAAGTGATAGAAATTCAAATACCAGGAAGACACTGCCTCCAGAGACGTGTATTCCAACGTATATTCCAAGGGATTTTTTGTCTGACCACACTACAGCAGGAGGCATATTGATAAGCATCATCAGAAGTTTTCCACACACACACCCTACCCCCCCACCCCTCTGGAAAGTTTTTCCTGACAGGATTCCAGCAATTATCCACCAGTTCCAGAAAATGCAATAATATGCTAAAGAAGAACCCCTTCCAGGCTACAAAAAACTATATAAAACAGACCCTCTGAGAAATACTCTCCGGAAACCCATGGGGACTTTGGTACGAAAGGACCAAATCCTAAATCTCCCCGACCCTGATCACCTGGCTCAGAGTAGATTTTAGCTTGTGGCTTATTCCAAATTTATACTTTGGTAATTTAATGAATTTCTTTAATTATTGAATTGAGTATTCATTCATAACAATAAGATGTACACTTGGGCTAAGAATAGCTTTTTTTTCTGCAGTAAAAGAATATCAGAGGCTTTTCAGTGCATACATTCATCCATTCCTCTTCTGACTTTCATAGTTTAGCAGTGATAGTCCCCAGTTTTGTACTCCCACTAAAACTATGCACTTCCTCCCCCCGCCAACTGGAGGCATGAGCACCTGGATGTTTCTGTACATTGTGGAAGGGAATTCTCAGAGGACTCAGAGACACCTGTGGGTCACTGCTGTTTGAATGCAGCTCCTCAGACAAGTCCCCGCATTCTGTGTCTCCTGCAGGAGCTGCTGGCTGTCCTGCACCAGCAAAGACCCACAACAGAAGCCACCTTCCAGAGAGTTTACAATGTGTGAGCTACATGCTATGCAGCAGTCTGTGGCAGAGTACAACCCCAACTGATGTACACGTCATATAAGCACTCTGAAAGGTAAGGTTATAATTCTAGAGGCCTGTATTTCTAGAGTTCTATGTCTACAGATATTTAGATAATCTACTGTTATTTGTAGAGTTATATGCTGCTTTTTCACCTCTTTCCCCACTCTGCTGCCTCTGTCCCCTCTTGTCATGCTGGGGTCTATATTGGCAGGCAGGCCAGGCTGAGCAGCAGTTTCAGCCCCAGGTCCCAGATGCCCACACCTGACAGAAATAGAAGGAACCTCCAGAGGCACCAGGCACTGATCCCCTGGGGAGTGTCTGGGCTTAAGCCAGCAGGGAGCTGCTGAAGGACCAGTACAGCTGAGGGTACAGAGGCTGTCACATGGGACAGCACCGCTGAAGGCATGGTGCTGCTGTGGGTGGTGATGGTAGCACTGAGAGTATGTAAGGCTGTGGGGGCTGAGAGAAAGTAGTGAAACTGAGGGGCCTGGGGGAGCTGATGGTGATGGCAGGGACTGAGGGGACAGAGAAGTGGCATGGGCTGAGAGGGGTGTTGGGGCCCAGGGCACTGGGGACACAGGGGGATGGCAGCATTGTGGGGGCTGGTGGGCTTGGAGGGTCTGAAGGGACTGGGGGAGCTGCATGTGGGCTGAAACTTTGGCGAGGCTAAGGGCATGGTGGAGATGACTCAGTATTTCCTTTGCTTCCTAAATCTCTCTCTGCTCTGTTTCCAGAAGGACTGTTCTGCACAGGAAGATGCAACTGAGGGGAATCATGGGGAAATGTGCCAGCTGGGTTTTGTCTGTATCTTTTTCTCTCCATATCTATATTCAGCTATGTTTCTGTCTATATATACACCTATATTTCTACATGTCAAGAGTTGTATTTCAAATTATATACCGTTGTACTTACTTAGTTACAGTACACAGAGATTTAGATATGTACTTTAGCATCTACATACTTATGTACAGGCTCACCATGTATATTGTTATATTTACCCAGTTGTCAATATATTTATATATCATAGATTGTTATGTTTATGTATATTTGCCCAATTGTCCCATAAAAAACCCAAACAAAATTAAATGTAGCAGCAATTTTAATTAAGTAGCTTAAAATATAAAATTGAATACACTCAAAATATTGACAATACNACACGAATCATATCTGTCACATGTATGTATGGAGTTCCATGTAAAGCTGTGTAGAGTTGTACAATTTAGCGTTAAAGTCAGGTAGAAAAATTACTGAAGAAAAACCTCATAAAATCAGGCCTGCCCTGTTAGATCAACAGCTAGCATGTCTTCTAAGCACACCTAGTACTTTGCAAGTTCCCATGCGAAAACAATCTTGGTATGAATAGTTCACTAACATAACAATTTACTACTGGGTGAAAAACAACTAGCACCTGCATAAACATTAAATCTACCCCAAAGAGTTAAGAAAATATGAAAACAATTTAAAAATAGAGAGATTTGACAGACAAGTAAAATACCTTTTACTAACCAACAGAGTAATTGTAAAAAAAGCTAATAACCAATTAAAGTTGCACATGAGGTCTGTAAAAACAGTGTAAAAATGTGTTGTGTGAATGAAGAATAGGCTTTTTTCCTGCATGAAAAAAATGGGAGTCTTGAGGTGGCTGCTGGAACCTGGGCTAGCTCTTAGAACTCTGGTGCCACGCCAGGAATGGGGAACTGCCTCAGTATGATTTACCAGAGGCAGAACTTTTACAGCCACTTGCTCTAACGTGCCAGACACAAGCCATGACAGAGACCAGGCACAGGAGAAAGGAGGAGGCTCTCCGTCTTGAGGTTCCACAAGGAATAGTTTATTCCAGGTGAAGAGAGCAATACAAAAATCCCCTAGCTGTATTGAGCAAGGGGTTTTGTACAGATAAAAGTCGGGGAGGTGGACACAAACAGCTAACCAATAGCGAATCCTCAGGGGAGGAGTGAGGGGATTACATAAAGTGTCCTGGGCCAACTAGGGTAGGAGGGTGGAGAGGATGTGTCACATGGGCCAATGGGGCTTCGAGGAGTAGGGGAATTCCAAAGGGGTGCTGCAGACAGGGGTTGGCCCAAGGTTTAAGTGGCAGAGAAGGTTCAGGAAACAAGGGCTGGGTTGCTTTGACAAGCAGGGAAAGAGCTGGAACAAGAGGCGGGAAATGGCATGAGGGACAGTTTTGAGGGAGGGTAAAACCCAAGGGTAAATCAACTCGGGGAGAACATGAGGGTATGACAGAACAAACTACTTAACAAGGAATCAATAAAATAAATTTGAACCACAACAGAGTCTCACATGATTCATTCCGATAGTTTAGTTATTGCTTTGTGGATATTTAGATAGTTCAACTGATGTTTGTCTCTTCGTATATATACATATGTAGGCATTACTTTGTAGCCTGCAAGACATTTGATTGTGTGAACTGAAAGTGGTATTTGTATCTTTGTATATGGTCAGCACAGTTGTACCAATCTGTTGTAAGTTTTAAATGAAACTGGTAATTGTATATAAGCAGCATGGTTGCAAGCACTGTATAATCAATGAAATTTTGAAACTGAAAGGGGTATTGAATTGTGGTATTTGAAGCAATTAGCAGATGTCCACCTTAGGATCCAGGAGGATTTTGGCAATGGGTCATGACAGGGGCTGGGGGGAAATAGGCAGGCATGCCCCACAGATGCCCCCGTTCCAAAAGGCAGGGAAAGAAACTGTAGGGTTTGCATAGGCAGTGGAGCCACACTTTCAGGGAAAACTCACTTCAAGGGCCTGCTAAGGAAAGCTACAATTCCAAGTGTAACTTTGAGAAAGGGAAAGAAACCCCCAATCCAAGAGGATATCTTATTTCTTTCAAGAAACCACTACTTTCCCACACAACAAGCAGACAAACAGAAACCAACCCCACATACAGTGTATCAACTCTTCAGGTATATTTACGCCTGTTATTACTTCGGAGTCCAAGAGATCCTTTGTGCAGTCCACAATGTATTTGTAGATTTGTGTACTCTGAGAAATTATTTTTAAAATATGACCCTTAGCACTTTTCAGACAGTTTCAGACATGGAAGACAGAGATTTGCCTCAGCTTCTAAAACCCCTTACAAGCTATCTATCCTCCTACTTCTAGAGAATTTTTAATGCATTAGCTGGGTGTTTTAATTCTTTAAAAATCTTTAGGAAAATTAGAGATCATGAGAAAAAATTCTTGCTATAGGTAACAGCACTCAGTTTTAGTTCTGATTTACATAAACCAGCATGATATAGGGTAACATACTCTGGTTCCATAAATCAATGGCTATGCTTGTAGAATTAATCAGCATTAGTTAAGGGAACATAATTATATATATAGCACCCTGTCAATTATCTTGTTTTCTTTATACTTTTTGCTCCAGTAAAAAAAGTCCATAGCAGTATGAAAATATTAGATCCTAAGAGAAAAGAAATATGCCGTATGACCTCTAATTAAGTATCTTCTTAGGTAAGCTATTTATAGAGCTAAGTGGTAAGAACAGGATCATGAACATCTAAGGCTGTAGAACTTTGTGTACGATGTAGTTCAGCATGAGAAGATTCTGCCTCTGCTCAGATCTGGCCACAGTTCAGCCAGAACCCAAACAAAGCCCATGGCCAGGGCTGTTGCTGTGTCATGGATCTTGTGAGGATAAACCCCTTTGAGGCAGAAGATGGACAGAAAGTCAGCTGCACTAATACAGCTACTTAACTTATGCAACAAAGAGAAAACAGACAGGGTAAGCCTCTATGAGCCTCCAAAAGAAGCATGTACATGTACCCTTGCTGTGACAATATCACAGTCCAAGACAGCTTCAAGGAATGCAAGTAGCTGTTACTACATTATAAAAATTAAATTAGAGCAATATGAAATTAAAAGGAAGAGTGCTGTCTCTTAGTAGAGGTGAACAGCAGAAATATTTTTCTAAGAGCATTGAAGAAAAAGGAAATCATAGATGATAGTTCTCAGAGCCCCAGCTAGATTAATGAATACTATGTGACCTACAGTAGAAGCCAAAGGTCTTCCTTCTAGGTTGTGGCAATTTACATTAGTTGTAATGGCTATTGAAGCTCAGATTTTTGCTCGGGTTTGGGGGTTTTGGTTGGTTAGTTGCATTTTTTTCAGATGTGATTGATAAATGAGCAGTTTCTTTCTTGGGTATTTATTTTCCAGAAATTTTCTAATAAAGAGAAATCCAAGGGAATCAGTTTGTCTGTTTTGTATTTGAGGTTCTCTTATTTGTGTACAGTATTTTGTATATTGTCCATGCTTTTCCTGAAGAACCATATCACAGAATCACCAACACTGGCTCCTTGGTGCAACTTAACACCATTTTCGGTTGTCTTTTCATTTGAGACAAGGCAGGAGACCCATCCCCACCTGGCTACAACCTCCTCTCAGGGAGTTGTAAAGAGCAAGAAACTCATCCTCCTTTCCTCCATGCTGAACACCCCCAAGCTCCCTCAGCTGCTTCTCAGAGGACTTGTGCTTCAGATGCTTCCCCAGGATCTGTTTCTCTCCTCTGAATTCCCTCTAGCACCTCAATGTCTTTCTGGATGTAAGCAGTCCAAAACTAAACAAAGGATTTGAAGTGTGACCTCACCAGTCCCGAGTACAGGGGGACGGTCCTGCTGGCCACACTATTGCTGACCCAAGCCAGGATGCCATTGGCCTTCTTGGCCTCCTGGGTCCGTGCTGGCTCATGTTCAGCTCTGCCAGCCAGAATGCCCAGGCCCTTTTCCCCATGGAGCCTTCCAGCCACTGCCCGAGCCAGTAGCACTGCAGGCATTTTGACCCAATGGCAAGACCTGGCCTTGCAGAACCTCGACCAATTGGCCTCAGCCAGTCTAGTCTTAGCAGTATGAAATATGTTTGCTAGAAAGGAGAAATAGATTGAAAAAACAAACAGCTTGAAAGCAGTATTTTTACTTACATCTGAGATGTCCTGTAGTTCCACCTGTTAGTTTCTTAATGACATATTCAAAGGGAAATTTACCCTTGGATGATCAAAAAATATCCTGACATGATAGCATTTATCTTCTCCTGCAGATTCTTTTCCTAATTCTCACTCAGGTGATGTCCCCTGCTCTGTCTCGGTGTTCTGTTACCCACCCCTGTCCCTGTGCTGCTATCTGCTCTGTCTCATTGGTACCCCCTGCTCTGCCCCACCGATGTCCCCTGCACTCAGCAGTGCACCGGTGTTGCCATTTGCCCTGTCCGGCCGTGTCCCCTGTCTGCGCCGGAGGTCTTCCCCGTCCCATCCCTGAGGTGTCCCTGCCCTATCCTGGCGGTACCCTCTTTCTTATTCCAGCGGTGTTCCTGATCTATCCTGGCGAGGCCCCCTCTCCTCTCCTGGCGGTGTTCCTTCCCCACTCTATCCCGGAGTGTTTCCTTTCCTATCCCGGCGCTGTCCCCTGCCCTGTCCCGGCAATGCCCCCTAGCGGACTCTCGTGACCCGTCCCGCCTCAGGGGAGCGGCTCGCTGTGCGGGCGCATTCGGCAGTTAGTGACGCGGCGGCGTCGGGGCCCGCGGCGGGCGGGTCGTTGCCGCCAGGGGCCAGCCGTGACGGACAGCTCAGGTAGCCAGTAGGAGGCGGCGCAGCGGGAGGGGCGAGGCGGACGCAGAGCGAGCGCAGGCGCCGCCGCTGCCTTCCCCCCATCATCGGGCTTCCGTCCTTTGTGCACGTCGCGTCAACCCCCGCTGCCGTGGCTGGGGCCGCATCGCTGGAGCAGGAGGCGGAAGGAGGAAGCACCGTGGAAAACGTCGCCCGCCCGCCCGCGCCGCTGCCGCCTCATGCCGTGGCGCCATCCTGCCGCCGGCCCGGGGACCTGCATGGCCGGGCATGGGGGGCCCTGTGCCCTTTCGCGCCCCCAGGGCTGAGGCGCCGCTCGCCGCTCTGCGGCGGCTGCTCGCCGTACTGGGGCTACTGCTGCTGGGCGCAGGTACTGGGAGTGTGGGGCTGGGAGGGACAGGAGCGCAGCCGTGTGCGCGCAGACGCGAGGGGCTGGCGGGTCCTTTCCCTTCCGGTAGAGCCTTTCATGAGGAGGGATTCGCGAGTTGGGCCCGTGTAGTCCAGAGGAGAGGAGGCTGAGAGGGGATCTCGTTAATGCGTATAAATATCTCCATCCGAGAGGATAGTGCCAGATTCCTTCATTGGTGCCGAGCGACAGGAAGAGGAACAATGGCTGTAAACTGAAACACAAAAAGCTTCACCTCAACATGAAAAAGAACTTTGCATTACGGGTAGTAGAGCACTGGAACAGGCTAGCAGGGAGGTCATGGAGTTTCTCTCCCTCGAGACATTCAAATCCTACCTGGACACGTTCCTGTGTCACCTGGTCCAAATGATCCTGCCTTGGCAGGGGGGATTGGACTACGTGATCCCCAGAGATCCCTTCCCGCCCTAAAAATTCTGTGATTCTGTGATTTATTGGACTGTTTGATAACTTGACAGACTTGCTCAGCTAGCCTGATTTATTTGTGATTAAAATAATTTACGAATAAAACTGAAAGGAAGTAAAAGTTTTGATGCTTTGAAAGTCTGGCTCTAAACCCAGTGTTCCCTCTGTCATTTTGCTTGGCGTGGGTCTTTTTTGTGTATCTGAAAACACAGAAGTTGATTGTTGTTAGGGGTTTTTTTTCTGTATTCTGTAGAGGTATGTATGGCTTACACAAAGAAATTTTCAGCTTACCTACACAAGTCATAGTCATGCTTAGCTGTAGGTGAGGAATTCCTCATTCTACTTTGTGTTGACTTGGGATTTTGACAGGTTTGTGTTAGCTACGCATCACTGGCAAAACATATTGCCCTTATAAATTCATGGTTTGGATATTCAGAGTAAGTCATGTGAATACTGACTCAGGAAGGTCAGCTAAGGGGTAGGCAAAGAAATTGCTGATATCCTCTCATCACTGGGTGCACTGCAGAAAACAGCTATTTAAAAATGAAAAATGTTGTTACTCAGCCTATTTTCCACTTCTCATGGCTCAGAATTTTCTCGTGTATTTCATTTTGCAGGTTTTTTAAACTCTTCCATGTGTCTTTGTGGCATTCAAAACCCACTTCATGACAGTGAGAAATTTCAGATAAATGTTCTAGTAGATAGTTTTGCAAGCTTGAACAGCTGTTGCATGAAGGTGTTAATCTATTCTTTACGAAGGTCCATTTTCTCTTTGGATGGCAGGAAGTGTAATCTCTCCTAGACCGGGGTCCTCCTGGTTTTAACCTGTGTGAAAAGTGTGGCTCTGTTGCCCTTAGTGTGTCTTGTTCATTTAATTTTTGCTCCTGTTCTTTGGTAAAAGTTACCTTCAGAAAGCTGTTGTTAACTGTCATGAGAATCTGGAAAGATTTCAGATCATACCTGTGAGAGCTGTGGAGGAGACAACTGTGAAACATCGGTTTGCTTGCAAGGATGTTAACTGCTTTTTTATGGAAATCAGGTAATCAGATAAAATCTGACTGGTTTGCTCATGCAAACTGAGCTGTGTAGCAGTTGTATACATCTGATAATTTCTTCAGGCTTTTGTGTGAGAGAGTTTCTCTTCCACCTCTTTTACTACTGAATTATGCTCTGAAAGGTACAGCTACTGTAATGTACAGGTGCATTAGCTGAAAACTTGCACTTCAGACAACTGGGGTTTTTTTCACGCTTTAATCCCAAAAACATGAGCAGTGAAGCTTTAGCTATGGCAGCGCCAGAGAAATAAAGCAAACTGCTTGTCTGCTTACCTACCCGTTCTCCCCCATCCTGGTTTCTAGAAGAGAAATTTTTGCTTTATTCAATCTAGTTTTTGTCTAAACATTTTTAGACATTTGACATGTCTAACATCTAAACAACGTCTAAACAGTATTACTTTGTTGCCTTTACCACATTCTTCTGAGGGGCAGGATTCTATATAAAAGCACTTAAAGACTAAATGGGGACTTCCTTATTGACTAAGTGATTAATTTAAACACAGAATTGCATCATCACCTTGGTATCTAGAAAGAAATATTTGGCTGGTACTTGACAGGACCTAGTGCTCTTAATTTTCGTCTAGACAATATGAAGTAATGGATTAAGTCATCATGAGTCTTGTCAGCCTCTGAGATACTCTCCATTGCTATCTTTCTGTCTTTCAACCTCTTATTTTCTAAAATGCAATGTTTCCCTAATGGGTGAGCACTATAAGTTTCTTTTGTTTTCTATGGTACTTGTGGGAGTGGAAAGGGGTATTGCCACCAAAGAGGTTTGCTTTATGTCTTTCTGCTGTCTATTTTGTGCTTAGGTGACTGTGAGCTGCACACATCTTGTGGAATCCAGAAGTGCACCACTGATTTTGTGTCCTTTACTTCACATCTAAATGCAGCTCTTGAGGACTTTGATTTGGAGTTCTGCAAGGCCCTGCGGGCATACTCTGTGTGTACCTATCACAATTCCAAAGCATGCCGTGGAAACCTAGTCTACCATTCTGCAGTGCTTGGGATCGGTGATCTCATGACCCAGAGAAACTGTACCAAAAATGGACCCACATCCTCCACCAACTCTGAAATGACCCATGATCCTTGCAATTACAGTGGCCACACAGAAGTGAGAGAACATCAGGGGGGAGAGAAGACACCTCCTCCTACTTACCTGTTCTGTGGCTTGTTTGGTGATCCTCATCTGAGGACTTTTAAGGATCACTTCCAGACATGCAAAGTGGAAGGCGCTTGGCCCCTCATAGACAATAAATACTTATCAGTGCAAGTGACAAATGTGCCTGTGGTCCCAGGATCCAGCGCTACTGCTACAAACAAGGTACAGATTATTTTTGTGCACTATGCATGCTCGGAGAAGTAAAAGGCCAAGATGGTTAAGTAAGTCATTTAAGAAGTGTATTAGCTTGAGGAACTTCTATGCAGTATTATAAAAAAGTAAAACTCTTAGCATCTTCTTTAATGAGCATCAAACAAAGCAGGTTCTTTTCTTCCCTCTTCTCCTGCATAAGACAAGACAACCTGTGCCTATCACCACACAAGCCAATAATGATACAGGTGTAACACTTTAAAACAGTTATTGATTATTGTACATCTGTGACTGCTCTGCACTAATTAGAAATTTAAAAAATCATACAGTGCTTTGGGTTGGAAGGTAATTTAAAGATGGAAAGAATGTATGTGTCTGCTTTTTATTAATTTTCTAAACTTCACAGCTAAAACAGTAGAAAACAAATAATACTGAGAGTGGTGCAAAAAACTGGTTACCAAAATGATGATGATTCAGAGCCAAAACAAGAGGGTTAACTGCAGAGAACTGAGAGGCAGTAGCAAGCTTAATGCTTGTGACAAGGACTTAGTACCTTAGCTTTACTAAACAAGCAGTGGCCTTAAAATTGTACCAAGAATATTAAACCCTTGTTGAGACAGACAAGACTTAAGATTGCACTCCTCTCAGATACTTTGCGGAGTCTAGAGTAGAAATACGTCCAGTTTAATAACTGATGCCATTTCTTTAACTTAAGAAAAGTCCTTGTCTCTTCCTGCTGGATGCAGGTAGCAAATGTGTCCATCAATTACTTAACCATGCATTTGAAGCTGATATTGTCATATATCTCTTTTGGAGTGAAAGGGCTTTTTTAAAAATCGTGGTAGCGTAGCTCTTGTATTGTCAAGCTATGTCAGGCTATATGTACACAGCTTCAATACATTTTCACCAGAGAATTTTAACTGTATCGTTAAGTCTGGAAGTAGGTTTTTTTAAATTACTGGAGTCAGAAGCAGGAGTTGTCTGTCACAGTAGGATAGAGCCTACACACCTTCTGTGGAGTTAGCTGGGCAGTAGTATTAATACAGGAAAATCAGTTTTACTATTAAGTTTGTGCTGGGTTCTGAAGTATTGACTAATGGCAATGCTTGGATGAATGAACAGAGACTGGACTGAAGCTCAGAATTACATTTTCTTATGCCAGTTTCAAAAACAGTCTTTATTGTGAATGAGTTCTGAAGGTGTATAAAATAAGGGAATGAGAGTAGTGTAAGTATACTTTGCAAAAGAGACTTAAGTCTCCTGCAGTCTCCTCCAGTGAAAAAGTGGAAGAAAAAGCTGCATTTCATAATCTGCAGTAAGCTTTCATCCTCAGTTTTGCTAAACTCTTGCTGAATTTTCTTTATTTCTTTGTTCCTGATAGTAGTAGAGGAAAAAGTTGAGATTCTTGTGTACAAATTGTGGATGGCTAGGGTGTGGTTGTAGCAGATAGATGATCTTAAGTTTAGCCACATTCTGAAAATGATTGACTGTGGTAGCAGATTATGTTGGTATGTGTCTTTTCAAAGAGATAAAGAGGAGAACACCAGGAGGAAATGCTGAGGGAAAGTATGATTTTAAAAAGTGTGCCTTCTGTCTTTATTTATTCTCAGTAAGGGTTTTTTTTTTTTTTCTTTGATTTGGGTAAAATGATTTTTTCTTCTCTTCTAATAATCCCTGTCATTGCGCAAGTACAGCTAAGTGTGCAGAAGCAATTAAATAAAACAAGATCTATGGTTTATGATGCTAGAAATATTTCTAATGCTGATATGTCTTACCTGTTGCACAGTCCTTGAACGTTTTTTTTCGCAGATAACAGAATTTAGCACACCTGTTGTAGGCAAGGAAGGTTGTTTGAATGTACAAATGACTTAGAAGATAAGTTTTAATATTTCCATGCCCTTGACTCTGTTATTTCTAGTAAGAGCAGACTACTATAATGAAATAGAAAAAGCCTGTTAAGCTACTGCTTCATTCACTCCAGTAACATTTTCCTCTGCAAGTATTCCATTTTAACTGTGGTTGACTATCTGCTGTTGGATGTATTTAAATTATTTTGGCCACAGGGTAGCTTAAAGGACTTGTAAAGAGCTACATTTCAGTGACAGTTTATCTACATAGAGTAATCCCTAGCTGAGAGCGTGCCAATCGGTCTTCTGTCTTCGTCATATGAAAAGTTTTCAGACTGTTCCTTTTTGTTAGTCCGGCTGTTTTTTCATTGCATGTATTTGAAATAGATGTTTAATGGGAAATAAAAACAAAGGTATATGTCGAACTTAAATTGTACAGAAGCCCAAGCAAATACTAATCTAATTAGTCCTGTCTAAAGCAGGCCTAATGAAAGGAAGGACAATAATAGTAGAAGATTTTGTTTTTCCTGAATGCATTTTTCGGGGAAGTGGTTTAAGAAGCCATAGAAACAGAATGGTTAATCTTCAGCCCATTATCCTTTTGAAAGGTGCAAACCTTCACTTGCGCTTGTAGGGAGTTAGTACTTTTCACTTTTATCTAGCTTTCTGCTGTACCAGTCTTTGAGGGAGTTGATAATGAAGGCAACCTTATGTGTGAAGCTCTCTTTTCTCTCCAAAACCAGAGAGACTATGGGAACCCCAGCAGCCTGAGGGCTATCCAGTAAGTTCATAAAGGACAAGAGAAGGCCAGGAGGACACTTGGAGTAAGAAAGTGAGGAGTAAATGCATGTTGTTTCTCCCTTTGCATCTGGCATGAAAGTATGAAAAGGAGGAAAAAATTCCCTTGAATCCCTTAACTGGAAGAGCACATCTTGTGAGAGATGTGTACTTACAAAAATGCTCTTGACAATTTGTTTGTAGGTGTTTTGCACATTTGTGTTACTCATAGTAACATGTGTATTTCACCATGAGCAGAGCTATTTTATGTTCTATGGTCTAGCTGAAACTTTGAAATTCAAGTTTTTTGAGCTTGCCTGATGTGCTTATGCCCCTTGGCACAGGATCCTAGGGCCTTTCAGATGGAAAAGGAAGATCATCAGCAGGTAACTGGGAAACTGAGTTTAAGTTTAAGCTCTTCTTTCTTTTTCTTTCTGACAGACTTCCTCCCTGTGTTTTGAGAAGGTCACTGGCATTATTCATGTTTGATTTCTGCAGCTCTAGGTAAAGATAAAGAGCTTCCTTGTCTTGGAGGTTGTTTGCAATTCCCTGAGAATAAATGTCTATTACAGGGAGCAGTTAGGAAGGGTATAGTGCATTAAATGGAACATTGGGGTTTTTAAATTTTTATTTATTGTGTGGTTTATTTGGAGGAGTGCAAAGTCTTTATAGCCTTTTGCACCTGTGACAGATGTTCTGGATATCACTAAAGTAATTGTCCCTGAATAGCAAATGAGGCAGAGATGCTTAGGCTTGCCAATGGAAAGCTTTTCTTCTTGTTTGGAGGTGTCTTCTTGTTTGCATTAATCGGAAATGGGGGTTTTCCTATCCAGGTGTTCTATAATAGATAACTTGAGGGTGAGAGAGTGAATTTAAGGACACAGAGAAGGAAAAAAACTACCGAGCTTTTTACTGTAGTGATTTATTTGGTATAAACCTTGGAACCTGGGAATTGGGTCTGTCAGTGGGGTAAAGGAATTTGAGGGATAAATGTTCTTTTACCCAGAGTCAAAACACTTTAAATATCTCTTTTGTAGCATGGTTTCATTCTTGCAGGAAATTATTGCAGAGTGAGCACAGTGTAATAGAAAAACAATTACAAGGCAATTGGAAGATAAATGTTCTAAATGTTTTAAGAAGTAGAAGGATCAGGTAACTTGTCACATGTCATTATTCTTTTCATCTTTATGGACATTTTGTTTAAGGTAGAGATGAAAGTGTCTTACTACGTAGAAGTAGCTTTATGCTACAGTTTCATTGGAGGCTGCAATAGAATGATTTACCTTGGAAAAGACCTTTAAGATCATTGAGTCCAGTCGCAAACTGTCCATTCCACCACTGAACATGATCCATAAGTGCCGTGTCTACATGCCTTTAAAGCATTTCTGGGGATGATGACTCAAGGGGCTGGGAAGCCTGCTCCAGTGTTTGACAACTCTTTCAATGAATAAATATTCTCTAATATTCATTCTAAATCTTCACAGCACAGCTTAAGGCCATTTCTTCTCATCCTGTCACTTGCTATTTGAGAGGAGAGACTGATTCCCACCTGGCTACAACCTCCTTTCAGAGACTTGTAGAGGGCAGTGAGGTCTCCCTTAAGCTTCCTTTTCTCCAGGCTGAACACCGCAAGCTCCCTCAGCCTCTCTTCATCAGGTTTTGCTTCAGATCCTTCCCAGCTCTGTTTCCCTCCTCTGGACTTGCTCCAGCACCTCAATGTCTTTCTGGTTGTGAGAGGTGCAAAACTGAACGCAGGATTTGAGGTGTCACCTCAGCAGTGCTGAGTACAGGGTACAGTCCTGCCCGGGTCCATATGGCTACACTTTGTTTGAACCAAGCCAGGATGTCCTTGGTCTTCTTGGCTCCCTAGGCCCACTCTGGCTCATGTTCTTCCGTCTGAACAGCCAGCATCCCTAGGTCCTTTTCCACTGGGTACTTTTTCACTCCTCCCCAAGCTTGGCAGTGTTATAATAAAGGTTGAAGTTAATGATATTAGAGGTTTTTTCCTACCCAGACAATTCTAGAATTCTATGAAATGCATTGTAAAATAACAACATAGTGGTACCTTCATCATCGTATTTGCATTGTGGCAATAGGGAAGCTAGCATCATTGTTGCTGATAGAAATTAAAGGATGGGACTACCATCAGGCTAAGAACAATTTATTGCTCAGATAAACATCAGTCTCAGAGGCTGTGAGATTTTAGAGGAGCAGGCAGTTGGCCATAGCACAAAGTAGTCACAAGTTTCTTAGTTACAAGGCAATATGTAACTTTCTTAACCAATAGACAGTTGCCACAGGATTTATTTTACTTTTCTAACCTATCACCTTTACTTACTTCTACTGCACTGTGGATACTTTTCTCCAATGGGCTTCTAACTCACAGGCACATATATGCTTCTATTATAACTTCTAAACTCTTAAGCTTATTCCATACAACCACACCCCTACATTATAAACCCTTCACCATTTTACCAGTACAGTTTCTTACTTACTTAAGGCATATTCTCACCTACAACTATAGAAATACAAGTTTATGATTCTTCTGCTTAGTATCTCTGTATTGTATTTTTACATCAATCTAAGCTTCTTCTAGGACTGCAGATCAAACCCTTCTGTGTCTGTCTTCTTCTAAGGCTGCAGATCAAAGCCTTCCATGTCTGATTCCCACAGGAAGATAAGTACAAGAACTCAAGAGTTGAAATTGTTGTTTTTGTTTAAGGCACACAAGCTTAAATGTGTTTCTTCTACAAACACATTAGGGTCTTCTCTGGAAGTGTTAGTTCTACAGCTCAATAACACTATCTTTGAAAGGTTTTGTATGTGCAGTGGAATTTAAGAAAGGTTTGTGATCAGTGTACTCATCAGTACTCACATCAGTAGGAATGGGAGGATGAAGTCCAAAATGAAATGTGTAAATTTTATGTGTGGGATTTCTTTGGTTTAGTAATGTTAATATAGCTGATGTTTGTTTATTGTATCCTCAGATATGCCTCTGGAAAGCTTTATTTTCATCTTTCACGGTGCCTCACTGCAGAAGACCTCTGTACATGCTCAAAGAACAAGGCTGATACACTGATAGTTTCAAAGATCTTTCTTTATGTGATGATTTTGGCATTTGGATTTTTCCATCCTAAGTTTAGAAAGGGCAGCTAATCTCTAGTCTGTAAACAGTACTGCATGAGCAGCTTTGTGAAGGTGTTCTTGGGAACCAGACAGAGTACTGAAAAGTACTGTAGGTACATAAACATATATAACACATGTTGAGTCTTTTAGAAATAACCATTTTCGTTTTTTAATGCTCTCTGATACCTTGAGAATTTAAAGAGAGAAAGCTCTGCGATGATATTTTGCTTCATCTCCTTTGCAACAGGTTCTGAAGTATCTATCAGTACCAGGGCATGATACTGAGATAGGAGTGTGTGATAAGGCAAAGCCCATGCAGCACTCTGGTTTTACTGATCTGGCCATTGGATTAGATGGATGTCACCCAACAGACAGCAGAATATTCAAAATCAGTGTCTTGAGCTGCAGTGTTCAAATAAAAGTATGTCCTTGGAAATTCTTAATGATCTCTGTTGAGTCTCTGTTTAGCATGTCCTTGCAGCCTGGGGGCCTTTATTTATCTAATAGTCTTTCAGCTCTCATTCAGCATCCATTGTTATTGCTAATCTTAAATTAGAGTGAAGGCTTCTTGTTCTTTCTCTGTGTTCTAAAATTGTGTGCATTTCATTCTTGTAAATGAGGGAGTTCTGGAGAGATCAATTTGGTAGCTGCTTCCTGATAAATTTTGCCAGGTGCAATATTTTGCTTAAATATTTTATCAAGCAGCCAGTTCATTGTTTCATTAAAACAGTGAGACTTCTTTTTGGCTCCAGGCTTGTTCAAGTGCTAAGGAGACTTAGACTTTACTTCTGTAGGTGTGTAAATTATTCTTTCCCCACAGAACAATGCAAATGTGCTCAAAGAAATAGCGATGCTTCTTTGTCTGAGAAGCCTGAGATAGAAGTCTGTTTCATCCAAACTGTGTTACACAAAATAAAAGGCATTTTACTGCATTATGGCCTGGATTATATGCAGAAATACTAATCATTCGAGAGACCTCAAGTTTCTCTTCTGTAGTTTGCTGAGCTTACTGTACTAAGAGCAAAGCTGTGAGGTCATCTTTACAGCAACAGGGGCACTTAATGCGTTTTCTGGATTTTCAGCTCAGCTGTGGTTCACAGACATCACTTTACCAAACTACTTGACTACAGATGGTCTCAAGGTATAGAGCTGACACATCTCATGCTGTATAACTGATTAATGCAAGGAAGAACCACTGGAAAAATCCAATCAGCACTAGTGAGAACATATGAAGTCAAAATACTAAGTAGTGTCCGTGTTGTGAGACAAACACTGACAAAGCATCAACGACCTGAGATGAACGAAATATTGAAAATAAATGTAATATTGTTTAGGATATGTCTGCATACTCCAAAGAAGAAATTGTTGCAGTGGGAGGAGAGAGGTGGGAAGACTTGAGTCTTATACAAGTGGTGTAGAGAGGTGGGGCTGATGAGGGCAGAGGTTTTATTCAAATTGTTTGTAACTGACTCTTGATTTAACCTCTTGCTCTTACTTTGAAACAGAGAGGCAGAAATAAAAGTTGTGCAGAAGTGTGATGGTTAACTGAAACTAAAATGTGAGGTTGCTGTGGAACAGATTTTAAGTTTAACCTTAGTTTAAAAATACCTTCTGATATGTTTTGAAGTAATGTGAGTCTCATAGCAGACTACTTAAATCATAGACTGTAACTAATTTGATATAATCAATCAATGATTGATTATACCAAATTAGTTCAAATATTATTAAAATATCTATTCTTGGTGCAAAATGTCTTTTGACCTTTTCAAGAAGTCATTCCCCTCTAGTCATTCTTCCTCTAAAGGAAGTAGCATATCTGTTTGTAATACTTGGATGTGAATTCTCATTCTAATTTTTGTTTTAGGAAAGCTGCTAGACACTCCAGACTTGGTCTGCCATATAGCCTAGTTATTCCCTTCAAGTAAGAATGGAGGACCTGCTTTTTCTTTTGTTGTGACCTATTCCAATAAGTAGAAAGGTTTAAAAGGCTAGTTCTAATCTTAAAAATAATAATAATATTAGCTTTATGCTAATGATTTTGATGTTGAAAGTCACTCTTCAAAGGCACATCTTTGGGTGTCTTTCAGTCTTGCATTGTTTCTCTGTGGGAACATTTTCTAGCACAGTGTCAAATCTCCCAGTTCCTAGGACTAATGTATCTAGGATCCCTAAGCTGTTTGACTAGTTGTTCTTCTTGGTCTTGGTTATACCTTTCCCTGATTTTGCATGGTCTCATTCTGATTTTGCCATAGTTGCCAGCGTTGTGGGAATTACTCGGTCTTTATGCTTCTCTGTCATTGTTAAAGTGTTAAGAAACTGTGAGGCAGGAGGTAGTTGTTATGCTTAATTAAGTATAAAGTGTTTTTGTTTCCTGACGTCAAGGCTGTTACCACATGCTAATAGTCTTGCTTCCAGACCAACAAAAAACCAAATTTAACATTTGCCATCCAGTAAAATACTGCTTTGAGCATGTGTACAGGCTGTTTTCTTTAGGCATGACTTGTGGACAACTGTCAGGTTTTAAGGTAGTGGGCAGTTCCAGACATATTCAGTTACAAAATGGAAAAGGGATTGAGATGATGATTTATTTCTTTCCACTAATTTTGTCTTTTTTTCCCCTCCCCCACAGATAACTATTATTTTCAAATCATACCAAGACTGTACAGATCAGAAGGTATATCAAGCAATGACTGATGACTTGCCTGCTGCTTTTGTTGATGGTACAACAAGTGGAGGAGATGAGAACACCAGGAGCTTGCACATTGTGGAGAAAGTTAGTGGCAAATATATTGAGATGCATGCAAGGTACATTGGGACCACGGTGTATGTCCGCCAGCTTGGGCACTACCTGACCGTGGCCATTCGCATGCCTCAGGAGTTGGTCATGGCCTTTGAGGAGAGCCAGGATCTGCAGCTGTGTGTGAACGGCTGCCCTTCCAGTGAACGTATTGATCAGAGTGGCCCCTTGCCATTGCCTGTGATGGGAAAGCTGCTTCCTTGGGGTACTGTGTCTCATCCCCCATCAGGGTACACACTGGAAACAGCCACCACCAAATGCCATGAGAAGATGCTTGTGAAGGACATCTATTTTTACTCGTGTGTATTTGATCTACTCACTACTGGCGATGCCAACTTCACAGCTGCTGCTCACAGTGCCTTGCAGGATGTGGAGGCACTGCACCCCAGCAAAGAGCACTGGCATATCTTTCCCAGGAGTGGAGATGATGGTGTGGCAAGGGATAGCAAATTATTTGTCAGTCTTGGACTTCTGTGCTTGATCCTTGTTGCATATTTGTACGATTTTTTTTTTTAGACTCTAACAAAATTTTGAAATATATGTTGTCATAATATATTGAGTAAAGAGGAATATGTATGTATATACAATGTATATGAAGGGATGTTTTGTCTTGGGGCATCAATCAAATAGGATATTAACTGTTTTCGTATATGTTTGATTCAGTATTCTATGTATCTATTTGTTTTACAGTTGTTGAAAAGTTTTATAGTGTTGCTGCATTGAGACCTGATAAAAAGCACTTTATTCTTTACACATTAAATGTATAAGTGTGTATCTCAGTAACTATGTGTTACACATTAAATACTCAGTGCTTTCTCTCACCAAGTACTACTTGGTTTAACACATTTTTTTAAACAGAATTAACTTGTAGGTTTTCCCAAGAGACCTTTAGTTAATGCCAAACATGTATATTTTGAAGGTAGTGAATGGTCTCTGGAGAGAGCTTAAACTTAGAGAACTTAGAGGGAACACCTTTTTTTTTTTTTTTTTTTCTCCTTGACAGGCCCTCCAATTGTTTGTATTCTAGAAGGCTACAGATTTATGTCTTTTTCATGCTTGGAAACCCCACAATGTATCAGTCTTTGCAAAATGTTGTAGGTGTGGTTCATTAGTATACCAGTAAGTATTTGTGCGTGTGTAAAAGAGTGGCTGTTGAGTGCGTAAATATTTTAAATTATTATAATAGAAGAACAGTTGTCGTGTCCCATCCCCGCCCCTGATGAGGAATGTCAGTAAGGTGGTATAAGTGACCCCTGGTGGGGTGCACAGAAATTAGAGATATAGACACATACTGGGCAGGTAATCTATAAATAAATTCTCAGTTTGTCTCCTAGCCAAATAGGATAGATAGGATATTGGATAGCTATGTGCTGAATACAGTCATTATACTTCTTGCAGATGCTTGTTTCTCTCTGCTATAGAAGATGTGTAAATTTATGAGCAGCAGCTGCAAACCAAGCCAGTTTATTGAAAAATACAAGTTTATTGAAAGAGATGAGGAAGCTAAGATGAGGAACCACTCCCTCAGGATCAACAACTCCAAGTTCTACACTTCCTTTGTAGTGTTTGCAGAGATACTTACAAGAATTATAACACAGGGATCTGTGTTACTGCTGCATCCCTCCTGAGAGACATTATAAAAATCCTCTTTTCAGGTTACTGCAGAACTCTCAGACCAGAAGAACCCTGGAACAAAAAATTATTTTCTGTAAAACTAAAGAAGAGGTGGGGAAATTTGAATAAATGATACAGAAAAGTCCACAAGATTACAGAACTTAGTGTAACAAGATGATTTGCTAAATATATGTGGAATATTTCAGCTGCAAGGCTAATCACACAGCATGAAGGTAAATTGAAAGTGCCAAAACTTAAAAGAAGTTATGTCAGATACATGGGAAGAAATACAGACCTAATAAACCTATAACAACTGTCAGTGTTGCTTCACTAAGCTTGTATTACAGCTGGAAGTTGAGATGTGTGAGAAATAATCTTATCTGGAAGATGTATCAGTGAAATGAGTTGTGGAAATTGCTGTAGAAGGCAAAAGGAGCTTTAAATATGTATATGTTTACTGTACACAGAAGGCAGCTGTCATACCTGTAGGAACTTAGTCACAGGTGTCAGTCTAACACCACAAGCTCTGTAGAAGGCTCTGTAATGTGATCATCGGTATTTTAATGCAACAGCCAGTCAGCCATTACTGATGCTATCTGTTTGCTGGCCTTTGTCTTAAGCTACCCTTGGATATTAGTGGCTTACTCAAAAGGGTTTTTTAAGTATCTTCTAGAACACTCCTAACCATATGCTAACAGAGCTTCTAACAACAGGTGATGATAGTTCTCTGTAGTTGTGGAGTCTGACAACTTCCTTAGTAAGCATGTTGCAGGACTGGCAGAGACTGTATGGCTAATCCTTTATTTTGTGTGTACAGAAGGCTGCTAAACAAGGGTATTATAAAAAATAGTAGGCTCAATTGCCTGTCAAACCAAAAATTCTTTTTTTCTTCCTGGAAAACCGATGTGGAAGAAAAATGTGCATAGAGCATCTGTTTAGTGGAATACAACTGGAAAGTACAACCTTTTGTTCTTATGGGTCAAGTTACAGACCTTCAGTATTGCATTTCCTTTCAAATTACTGCTGTACTGCCAGAAAATAGAATACCAATTATTTACATTCTCCTACTTTAGCATTATGACTACCATGCATTTGTTTTATGAGTTCTGAGGCTGTGTGTCTGTTTACTTACATACACTCCAAAGTGAAGCAAGCAATTTTGCAAGCTTTGTACTGCCTAATGAGAGTTTCATTAGTGGACATGTTTGGAAAAAAGCCTAGGAGCATCATGGCTTTCTTCTCTTCTGAGAAGAGACACACAGTACAGTTTAAAATCTTGCATTCATTTTTTACATGTAGGTACAGCTGTTGTCTTTTTCACTGAAATTTTCATGCTTTGGTTATTTAATGCCCATCTATGTCTTGACTGGTATAAATTCTTTCCTGTCTTTCCCTGTTCCAGCTATACAATATCCAAACAGGACTAGTAACAATTCCCTTTTTTAGCAGGTATTCTGTGGTTTTTACAAGGTAAGCATTCTCTGTATTGTGCTGCTAGTACTCTTGAACTGTATTTAAAACAAACAGGGATTGTGGGGATCAGTGTTGTCCATTAGATTTTATAATTCTCATTAATCACCTTGTTATGGAGAGCAACATAGCTACAGATCGAGTACAAGTATCCAGGTAAATTTGCAATGCTGATGTAAAACAATAGCATCTGATCTGATTCAGAATTCTTTATGTTTGTAACTGAACTTCATTGACATTAAAAGCTGCTATTACTAAATTAACTGTGAACAGTAAGATTGATTACAGTCTTTGTGGAGGGGTATATATAAGAATTCATTAACTAGATATAAAAAAAGTATGTCACATGGGGTGTGCCAATACCTTATTTATAGGAATTATTTTACACTTATTTTACAATTAGATTATTACATTTACATTATTTTACAATTATCTTAAAGCATGAACAAATTCTCTGTAAAAATAAGTTGATACTCACCCATGAGAGAGAATTGTTACCAGAGCAGGCCTTCTGGGGGGAAAAAATTACAATGCTTTAGCAATTACAAATCCTGTAAAAATGCCCTTATCATTAAATTGTACCTTGCACAGTAGTGTTTGGGATTCTTTGGAATGCTACCATTTCAGAATGATTTTTTTTTCAATATTTTCCACTTCTGTCCACACTGTAATGATAGAAGAATATTTATTTATGTACACAAAATATGTACATGTCATTGATTTAGCATGTGCTGAGGGCTGGATCTACAGAAGTTTTTTATGTCTAGTTAGTGTGTGAAGTATCTAAATCCAAAACTGAGCCACACAGTAAAGCCTTTTCATCTTGAACCCAGATGTTTCTCTGGGATCCCTTAATTCTTTTCGTAGTCCAGTGAGCCCCCTTAAAGAATCTGTATTTTGGTGCTGAGCAGAGAAACTGAAAGCAGTCTTGAGAGTTGTACCTGCACCCTAGCCAGAGTCACATGTTGGTCATCTGCCTGGTTTACTTGTAGGACTTTTTGGGCAGGTTTGACTTGCTCACTTATGTTTGGCAAGTGATGGTGGAGTTGTTTAGAGTATAGTGGTGATGAGCATTCTGCTGGAGTTTGGGAGAGGCAAGTTGAAATTCCTCTTCTGCCTTGGTCTTTCACATCTTGTGAGTAATAGCTGGGTGCTATTATTGAATAAACATAATTTTGTGTAATTACAGGGGGATAGCTTTATCCAGACTTAGGTCCATAGGTCTTAGGTGCTTCAAAAGAGACTGAAGGCATACTTCAGCACTTGAGAGGTATTTCACCTAAATTCAGCAAACTAAACCTGTAAGCTACTTCTGTAGTTGGTGGAGTGAATGGCAACGTTTTAGATTGCATCAAATTATCTTCTGGACATGGCTATTGCTATTGTCCAGGAGAGGAGGAAACAGCTATTTTAAGTAGCTGATGTCAGGTGAAACTACTCCAGCCCTGATGGGTACATTTTAAATTCCAGCCTAGCTTCACAGCCAGGGACAACCTATGTTCACTAGAGACAAGCCACCTGATCGAGCACTTCCTGCACGGTTCCTTATGTCCCAGACCTGGCTGATGGAGACACCTTGGCCTGGGAAAGTCTTACACCAGACCTAGGTCTTGCCTGTAGTCTGAAACCTTCAATGTTTGTCTTGAAAGTAGAACTGAAGAAGGCAACAAGGCCACCCCATGCTTGTTGTACTGGCCTATTCTCCCAAAGCACTCTGTGGGTCAGGGGAGGGGTGGAAAAGAGAAATTAAGAATTTGAAGTCAGAGAGTAAAGAGGAGGGTGGACCAAGTGGGTAAGGTCTTAGTGGTAAGTGCTTCTAATCTTAATTTTTGTCTTTAAATCCCAAACTGTTTGCATTTTCTAGTGAATGAGGTACAGTATATAACAAGTGTGCTGAGGAACAAGGGTTGCATTTTCTAATTAGAGAATTTTATCTTTTAGGCTCTTCTTGGATGTGTCCTTGCTGCCATTACCATACAAGTGTTTTACAGAAAGCAAAACAGTTTCAACAGCTGAGGCTGGCAAAACCCTTACATAACCTGCAGCCATGTTATTAATGTATTTGACTAGAAAGTAAGAGGTGTTTGTTTGAATCCCCACTCCAAACTGTGTGAAGGAGATGTGCAAACAAAGGTTTCTTGCCTGCTTGGGTGACTGCAGTAGTTATCCTGCTGGGCTTACCATTTTTATCTGAGAATAATCCATGATAAAAGAGCAAGTTGCTGTCCTTTCTCAGGAAAAATGCTCTGCTTGGAATTGTATGAGACCTGCCTTCAAAGAGTATATTGGATTGAAACTACTCCCACTTTCTATAGGTGGGGTATGTCAGAGGAATAACTTTCTCTAACACTGACAGAGATATCTCAGTGGTGGAAAACTCTTGTGGGCAGGTCAAGTTAAAAAATCATGTATATCACCATCTGTGATGTCATCTCTAATCTCTTACTTTTGACCTTTGTAGTGCCAGTAGTTTGGCATGACATGCCTTCATCTAGTTCTTCCTTCAGGTGCTGCCAGTCATCACTCACTAGCTTGCCTAAAACATCATGAACAAATTCTCTGTAAAAATAAGTTGATATTCACCCACGAGAGAGAATTGTTACCAGAGCAGGCCTTCTGGGGGGAAAAAAAAATTACAATGCTTTAGCAATTATAAATCCTGTAAAAAGGCCCTAGTCATTAAATTGTGCCTTGCACAGTAGTGTTTGGGATTCTTTGGAATGCTACCATTTCAGAATGATTTTTTCTTTTTTTAATATGCATGTAAAAAAGTCAAAGTCTCACCTTCTTGCAAATGGGATGAGCTTTATGTATGTTAAAGCAGTCAATAAATAGTCACACTGGGAAATCACAGGCAGATACTTCTCTATAATAAGAATAATTGGTAAAAAATCATTTCAGATATGCCTGTATCTATGGCAATCAGTCTTCTGCCCTCTATCCGGAACTAGTCTAGGCTTCTTGGCTAAAAAATACGAAATCCTGCAGAGATGACCTTCTGTGTTTGAGTTCTTGAGAGCTTTCCACAATCAGACCTGTCTGTTCATTGACAGAAGTGTTGAGAGTTTCTTCTGTCTCAACAGACCATCTTTTAAGACAATGGATTACTTTTTGACTTCCTCTGGATGCATTTTTTGTATTGTTTTACTCTCATAATCTGACAAACTTGATGTTGCTGTTTCGTGGACAGAAATAGAAGACCCTTAAAGGTGGAAACACTTTCTACTTCAGGGTTTAGACTCAGATAAAAATCCAATTTCACAATTATAAAAATGAAGCCAAATAGAGCTCTTTTACAAATGTGTTAGGATGTCATTCCTACATTGTCTGCTGAGAATAAAGAGTTTAGGGAAATCTCTAGTTCTGCACATTTGAGGCAATTTTGTTCTGAGTTTTTTCTACACTAGCTCAAACAAAGCAAACAGCTGTCAGCAGCTGGAGTGCATTGCATGGTCTTCTAAACATTTCTTTCCATTTAGTTCTACCAGGAAAGATCCATTTCATCCAGTCAGAGATGTGAATCAAAAGCAGGGTAAGAGGGAGGATGAAATAAGGAGGTTCTCTTCAAAAGTGAAAATGTCACCACCTCTTTCAATATTAAGAAAAGGTCAGTTGTCTGGTAATTATAATGCAAACCTTTAAAATATCTGGATAAAAAAGTAACAACCAGAACCCTGCAATCTAAAAGCAGTTCATTAGTCTAATAACCAAAAAACCCTCCCAGTTTCAATTTTAACTAGCCAGTGAAAATATCCTCTGAGCAAAGTGCCAGTAGTTAAATGGCAATATATTGGCCCCTGGTGGAGGCTTTAAATTAAAGGCTGCTAACTGCAGTGTAATTGTGCACTATTTGTATTACAGTGTATTACATTGTGCATTGTATTACATTGCATTGCATTACATTACATTGCATTACATTACATTACATTACATTGACAGTCATTAATGAAGCTTCCCAAGGTAACAATTTAAACAGGATTTTTTTCCACTAATTTCGCCTTAGTGGGGTTCTTTATTATATATGTGTGTGGACTGCCATGTACATAGAGAGTCTCTTTGATTTTTAGTTTCTAGATACAGTTTTCTTTTGTGCCAGAGTATTCGGTGGTTTAGAGACTAAGACAATTAGGAATTTCTCCCTCTTGCCTTTTCACCTTTGTTGCTTACACATAGAGTCAGCATTCAGTATCCCACTCCTAAAGAGGGAATACAATTCTTCCATTCTTCATTTATTTCACCTTAAACATAACTTTGAATATAGGGATTATTGTGTATCACCTCTGGCTGAAGCACTGCATCCTTGAATCTCAGACAGACTCTTTTCCCTGCATGTGACTTCCAGAGCTTTTTTTCAAACTCATAGCACTCACTGTTAGCTGCATTTTTCTACAAAGGGACAAAACAATGCCTGTGAATTTCTTACACTGATTGTCTTATGCTACCAAGGAGCAGCCAAGTTGAAGTTACCATTCCATCTCTAGTATCCAGCAGTCTGCACCCACAAATGTAATTTTAACAAGAAAATAAGCATCCTACAAGAAAAATTTCATATGTGAAATTAACAGAGCCTTGTCTTCTCACTTTTCTTCTCATATTGACTTTCTACCTAGACAGAAAAAATCCACAGCATAACCTTCTACACACAGGTAAATCAATTTCTGGGATTATGTCAAGAATAGCCTTGCAAAAGGCTGTTATGCCTGCAAATCAACAAACTCCAGTTTTTGCAGATGAGCTTTAATTTTGAATATGTAAAAATCCTGGGACCTAGTGAGCTGCATCTCAACATCCTCGTGCTTTGTACTTGAAAAGCCTTGGTGGTCAGATGAAGAGTCTGTAATGACTATATGTTCCCTGCATGTAGAGAGGCAGCCAATTGTGATGATGTTGTGTAAAAGGTGTGATAACTTTCACCACAATGCAAAGTGCTCTTTGCACATCCTTGTTCATGTGCGCTGGACCCCCTTCTGCCCTGTTTGCTGGCACAAGGTTTCTCCTGTCCACGTCAGCCTGAGCCCTTTGCACGTCAGGTCACAACTTCCTCTCTTGATGCTTGTGAGAAATACTCTCTTGCTGATAAAGTTTGTGAGAGACAACTGCTCACTTTAAAAATTTTTAAAAAGGTTTATTAAACCTTAACAAGAATACAACAAAAGGACTAAATAAGGAAAAATTGCAGCACTGGGAACTGCCTTCGTGGCTGCCTACCATGTAGCCAGTTCAGCTTCAAGATGGATGCTCAGCCTTTTATACCCCTGGAGGTTGCATCAGCCAACCCTGCCCCTCCCCAAGGTCTGTCAGTCAACTCTTCTTTGCTGTTTAACCGTGGAGACTGCTTTCTTGTAACTTGATTGGAGGGTCAGGGGTTGTCGTGCCCCTTAGCAACAACCTTTTCCATTCCCTACTGCCCCATGGAAGGGACAGGTGCATGCCTTCTTTCTACCTGTCCTAGACAATTTAGGTTATCTGACGGCAACAATATGAGGGGG
>VYZP01033697.1:0-16259 GCA_013400635.1 Hypocryptadius cinnamomeus
TTTTCAGTCTGGCACTTCTCTTGAGGATGCACTCCATCTTTAGTAAGACTCTTGTTTCACATCAGGCTTTTCCACAAACTATGTGGGTTTGAGTATCCAGGAGGCACAGGTCTGTCTCTTTTTCTGATCTGATGTGAAGCCAGCTTTAGATTTGAGTTAGCTGGTATGTTCATCACACAGAAGAGTCACACTATTTCTCCCAATAAGAATTAGTTTGTTGAGTCATTCTCTAAATCTGTCAAAAGCATTTAGTACTGTATTTGCTCACGTGTGCTACTAAGCTTCCCAGAAGTATTTTATCCAGCTCTTTGTGCAGCAGAGAGCTGAGCCACTTTCTCTAGGAACAGGGGGAGCACTCTTGAACAGTAGCCAGTCTCATAATAGAAAAGCTGCTACAGAGAAGCCAGAGTAACTGCTGAGGAGCAGAGAGGAGCACACTGATAGCCTTTCCACAGCCCAAGCAACTCTAATCAAAACCACTAAAATAAGGATAAAAACACCAAAGAACTGAGAAGTCACAAGCACAAAGCAATGTACAAGCTAGCCCTGCAATGACAGTAAGCCTATCACACTGGGCTCTATACTACACAAAACACTTAAATTTTATTTTAGGAACCGGATGAGATAAACACGTAAGACAAATTTAGGTCATCCTGATTAGGAAGAAGTCCCAGTTCAGCCATCACAGTGGAAGCAACTGCCTGCAAAGTGTGAATCTTGCTCATATTAAGCACAAATGGTGGTTTTTCTCCTTCTCTTTTCTACCCTTGATTTGTCCTGATAGTGAATCCTGACCACTGACATCTAAATAACCAATCTTAAGCAAAGTTTCGGATTCCTTGAGGTTACAGGTGCAAAGTCAGTGTTTCCTGGGTCTGCAAAGTCTTTACAAACTTATTATTCCTGGGGTCTGTACAGCATTTCATGTATGAAATGAGGTATTTTTGAATATGCAATCTATTTCTTATGCTTTTGTGGTTGCTCAGTCAGGTGAACACATTACCACCAGATAATTACTGTGGCAGACAATACAGTACGTTTTGACCGTGTTGAAGCAGGCAGCATGCAAAACAACTGGAGCTCACAAAATAAAAACCTAATGCAAATATGCAACACCATGTGTTAACTGTACCCTGGACAGCTGAACTGAGCAACTGAAACCCAGAGATGGTCTGCTGAATTCTCAAATTACAAAGGGACATTATGAGTGCTTAGTTGCATGTAGGGAATAGCAACAAGTCTGGTAATAAAAAAAAGCCACATTGAGTAACTACTTATTGGAACACATCTACAAATCCACTTGTACACAGGCTAGGTCAGAGAAGTTCTGGGGAAGAAGGGTGATGGCAAGAGTGAACTGAATTAGAGTACAATGTATTTTCCTCTGCAGTTTCTCCCTCAGAAAGCAAAAAAATTACACAAACGTGCAATTCTGGAGTGCTGCCTTGATTTCTTATAGCACAGGTATGATTCTATTGAACAATACCACGTATTTCTATGTGTGTTCACCATGTGTTCTGAAGCACAGAAATGAAAGACCAAGTCCTATTCCTGGTTCCGCTGTAAGTGACTTTGGCAAATAATTTAATTACTTAAAATGGTTTTGCTTCTACCTCTGGAAGGTAGGGAACACTAACACACAAAGACATGGTGATCAGTCTGCATAATATTTTCAAAAATCTGTTAGAACTCCTCAGATTTCTGTAGCATCTTTCCTCCTCAGAATAATTCTCCTAAAAGTCTATCATTCTGCTTATTTTGCTGGGAACAAATTTCTCCAATTTTTTAATACCCAAGGCACCCTTGTCTGGATGACACTTCAAGGCACACACGAGAGGATTTCCCATGACTAACTGCTGGGGCTGTCTCACCACATGTCACTGCCACCATGCATGCTCACTCCCACCAGGCCCTTAAGATTGGCCACAAAAGGCCACTAGGCAGAACAGCACAAGCTGCTGCTGTGCTGCATCTTGTGGGAATTGAGCTTTTTCATAACAAGTTAAGATGCACAGTATCTTGCTCAGGACAGGCAAGTAAGAACCCAGCCTCATTCTAAAGGATCCTTCATACAGACTCTTTTACAATGCTGCTTTTGTAACTTTAATAGGATTATTATTGGTGTTCTAATTTTCTTCTTTCCAAATGTTAATACCCGAAGCAAGTGGCAGTTTAAAATACAGAGATTCCCAGTATTTAAATTCAGAACAATCCAACATGGCAGATATTGTGCATTGTTAGTTGACATTGTCTTCAAAATTAGGTGTTTAAAGAAATCCTGTTCTCATTTTTCTAACATTGAAAAGGAATTACTTAGTAATTATCTAGAGGAATTACTAAGTAACTAATTACTTAGTAATATCTTAGTAACTATCATGAAAAGCATGACCACACTCAAAAGTTAATAGGCTTCTGTGAAACTGGCATGTTACAAAGATTCACTCACTGTTGGACACAGATATGTAAGTGTGGATCTTGTGTTCTTTATAACCCTATTTTACCTGGCAGATACACTTGCCATTGCAGGCTCACTGACAGAGAGATTAAAAACTGTGCCCAGGCAACTGAGAAAAGGGATTCTCATGAGCCACAGCTTCAAAATTGTAGTTTTATTTGAAGAATTAATGTTGTGGTATTAACTCCTCCTAGAATGGAAGGGAGCCAGCTAGACTGGTTATACAGCAATAGCAACAAAAAGAGCACAACTCATTAACTAAATTTAGACACTCCAAGACAGGCAGTAATTAAGTACAGCAGTAGGATTTTCACCATTGTTTCCCAATTTCAACTCTAAAACTCTTCTTCAAGATTTAATTTTAAATAGGAATAGTTTATATTAAGGCTGTAATATTCAAACTATGATTATCAGGTGACATCTACAGTGTAAGGAGCAGAGAAAGTCCCTAAAACCTGTTTGTCAGAGTGTTTAGCTAGCACTTGCCAGTGACAGGTTGTTCTTCAGATGCAACAAGATTGTCAGTCTGATTAATTTCGTTTTAAGCTCATCACTGTGCTGGAAGTTACAAACTGATTGTGAGCTGAGAAGGAGAAGAAACATACAGAAAACCCAGGGTGCCTAACACACAGAAGGCTCATTTGTTCCTCAATCAACCAAGAGGATGAAGCCTCTCTATATTTTACAGGCAGTTACATTAAAAATAATAAATACTTTAAAAGTTCCAGCATTCAGCAATTCAACCAGTACATTTCAAACAACTCAGTTTTAAAAATGCTGATTTTGTACACTAGTATTTAACCAACAATACTATAGTAAACTATTTTTCTAGCATTTAGAAATATATAAATGTACACACAAATCAGAATTAAATTGATCCTGTTCTCAAGGAAAGCCAAGCTGCAAATTTAGAGCAAAGATAGCATTTGCATAGATTAATCTGTTTAAGGGATTGTCCAGCAATTCCCCAAGGGAAAAGTGCTGCAGAAGTTTCCTGACTGCTGATTATAAATCTTGAACTTAATCAGAGTTAAGTCACTTGGATTTAATCCTGTCCATAGTGACACCCACACTCAGCCCACAATTTCACAACACACTGGCTTTCCCAGCAGCGTGAGACTTGGGAGTTCTTGTTCCCTTTCCTCCTGTTTCTGCCACTCACTTTGTTCCCTGCACCCTGGTGCACCATATCTTTGCTGTGCCAACATAATTCTGAGGCCATGCTGTTGAACACAGTCAGCAAACTGGTTCAAGTTTAAAAAAAAACCCCTTCCACATGTCCTCCACTTCTCAAAACATAATAGTACATTTGCAGCCTTCAGAGATTTTTTAACTAGAAAAAAAAGGAAGCTTCTCAGAGCAGAACAAAAAGAGGAAATAAATGGAAAGAAACACACATGTGTCTCAACATGAGGTTTACCTCTAGATATCCTTTGCACAACTGCAAGTTGGGGTTAGATCCTCTAGCCTAGTTAGTAACAGAGTATTTACCCTAAAAGGCACAGGTCTCTCAGGATGCAGAAGTGTGATTAGAGGAAGAATACTTCTCCTCTGGTAATGACAGCTTTTTCAAGAGGTTAGAAGCTGAAAAAAGTTGTATTAAAAAAATTTTTAAAAAAAAATCACATAGTAAAAAGGAGTAGTGGAAGGGAATTCTTGGGATGGTAACAAAAATAACTTAGAGCAGGTTCTGAGCAAATCTTGCTGCTGTTTGCTTTGAAAGCTTCACACACCTGGGAGCCTAGAAGTAGAAGCACTTGCTCAAATGACAGAAGGTCTAAACTAGTCTAGATAATAGGCAGTATCACCTTCCTGCAAGTCTGGGAGCTGGCATGGACAGCATCAGCATGTGGAACAGTGGTCCTTACCTGGTGACGATAGTTGTACCAGCCATTCGAACCTGCAACAATCACCACCCAGTGCTTGCCTCCATCTTCAGGCTCTTCCATGGGGAATGTGCTGATGCCCAGAGCACAGCCCAGCAGCAAAACTGCTTTCAGTATCATCTCTCTTCTTTATTTACTCCACAAATGGGAGGAAATTCTCCTAATGAAGAATTTTGAGACAAGTAAATGAGAGGACATCAGCCAATAAAAAAAATGCAAAACAAACATCAGCAATATCCCAACTAGAAGCTCTTCTTGGTTGTGGGGTTTTTCTGTTTGTTTTACAGACCATTTAACCCACAGTACAATTCCAGGTCATATCTTCCTTTAGCACCAAGCTGCTACCAGTTACAATAGCTTTTTGTCAGCTTTCAAATCTGACTGAAAGCAATTCTGAATAGGACAACCAAGTTGTTCAGCTCCCTCTGGTTGTTTCGCTCTATAATAGCTGGCAATGAGTAAGTCTCAAATACAAAGCAAACCTCACTATCAATTACTTCACAGATAAAACTGTTCTCTTGGTCTCTGCTTATGTGATTCCCTGGTTTCCACTCACTGGCATTATTACTGAGTCAAATCCCAGGTCATGTAGGACACTAAAGACATGGAAAAGTGCTGGGGAGTTGGAAGGTCAGAGTGCCACAAAAGCTCTCTGTGCCCATCACACCAAAGAGGGTGGAAAGAGGCCATGCCACTGTTCTGCACAAGATGCAGCCCTTTCTGCTGGGGCTGGGGGGAAGTGCAGGCTGTGAGAATCTCACGTTATTTGTGCAACCTTTTGTGCTAGTGGAGAGCAAATGTGAACCAGTACCACATGAAAGAGCAGCATTTTTTCCCCCGTTCCTCAATGGTTAAGTGTTTGCACAAGGTGCAAATACATAGAAAAATACATCTGAGCCTGTGAATGACAAATTTAGAAAAGCAGAGCACAGGGGAGGTTTGAGGCCATGCAGAAATGGCTCTTTCTATTTTCTTGAGAGGATTAGAAGTAGGTTCCTTGCTAGTGAATGTCCTGAGCACCTTGATTGTCTGGTAAAGCATTTACTCTACAAGCAAACTATCTGGCCATATCCAACCACAGGTTTAAGGTCTGCTTTTCTGAATTGGGGTTCAAGAGGCAGGCTGGTTCCATTTATTGGTCACAGTCTCAGGTCTGCTGCATCAAATGCGAACTGTAAAAGCAAACTCCCCTGAAGAATTGCATGCTCCTGGCACAGGTGTAAAGATTACACATTTCCCCTGGGAGTAATGCACTGGGAGATGGAATTTTACACCTGCCTATCCACAAAAACAAGATCCTGGAAGTAAATAGTTGCTGCTAGGCATGGAAGAGGTGTTGCAGTAAGAGGCAAAGTAGTCTACTTTAACCTGGCTTTCTCTGGAATAAAAGCTGGAAACCCCCAAGCCACTCAACACAGTCACAAGGCAAAATGTCAAAACTACCACTAAACCAAGTAAACAGTATCTAAGTCAGCCTCAGGAGCCCAGTCAAAACCACCCATCTGCAGCCACTCAAATGAGGCTGGAACAGAGAAGCAGCCAGATCCTCTCCAAAGCAGCTGTGTTCAGAGAAGACAACTAATCTAAGACAACAATATAGTATGGGCTCACTGGTCACTAAGATTTAGTCTCGCAGGCAGTAGTATGAAAAATGTAGATATGCATATATTATACTATATATACATATTTAAAAATTAGGGGGTTTTATTTTTAGTGGAGCTAGCACAGAGTAAGGAAGTCTTGACAGTCCAAACAGTCTAAACTTCAACTGTTATGAAACTGCTTCTTCCAAAAACTTATCTTTCAGGAAGAAGCCACTCCTGTCACTGCCTGTAACACTTGGAGCAAGAACAATACACAGTAACTGAACAATTTAGGGTTTGTTGACTTATTAGCTTCTTCAGCACTCAAGCAGATATGAAGGAATAAGCAGATTTTTTATTAGATGGTTATACTCTTCCACGTTGAGCTGGAATTGTAAAATTTTGTCATTGCTGCCAAAGAATGTAGCTTTGTAGGGCAACTCTGCCTGATCTATCTTGTCACTTCTTCAGATGATAAGACAAATAACATACTGTGCTGAAGATGCACTGTGTGTACAACATCCATAAAACCTGCCTATTATGTTGCCTACAGCCTGGCTAAGATTCAAACCAACCTGTATAGAACTTTTGTAAAGTGCCACCATAGGCTACAGGCCATGAGCCTATTCATTTCCAATATTCAATTTCATGTATATCTAACTCCTGAAATATTAGGCAAGAAAAGAAAATCAGGATTGTTTAGACAAACTGCTCATAAATCTTAACTGAGTTTGACTTACTGGAATATTGAGTTAAATTTCCCGCACACAGATCCCTCAGAGCTCAGTGTCTGTCTGATAACATTTCTCCAACTATAACATGAATTATATTTACATGAAAAAAAAAAAAAGTTAATGGTCCAGATAATTGCTGGAGATCCTTTCACATGATGCATAGCTCTTTGAGATAGCATTCATCAGAATCCAGGGCACATCAACAGAAACTGCATTGGTGCAAGCTGTTCACTGGGCCATATAACACGATGGCTAATTTCAAAGGAGGCCCTGGCACACAGACATCCATCACATGGAAACAGTCCGTGCCACTATCAGTTACTGATATACCAGGCAAATGGAAACAGTTCGATGGGATGATCTTTCCTGGTGAGTTCACACTCCTGACTCCACTAACAAGGATGCACAGGTCTCAGGACACCAGCCAGCACGTGTGAGCGGGCCCGTGCTGCGGCACACACAGGTACCACAGGTGCACCCCACACCAGCACTGCACTCTGCCTGCAAACAGCCCCACCACAGAAAATCCCTGGGCCACATCAGGAACAGGGACTTAAGCTACCAGCCCCTCAGGCAGTCTCTCCATGAGGGATTCAAGAGTCTTCCACATAGTATAAGGGTATCCAGGTCTTCACATTTCTCTCTTCTGCTGAGACAAAAATTGTGACTGATGCAGAACACCCAGGAAAAAAAAAAAACAAAACACTAAGAAACATTGCACTGTACTAGCAAATCATATGTATTTTGTCATGGATTATTTAGAATAGAAAAGAACCTCCTCTTTGGCGCAAATTAATGACATATAATCTCTCTTATCTGTCTTTTCCTATACTATAATTAAATCAAATTAACACCAGAAAGAAGGGAGGAAATTAAAAAAAACCCCAGATGTACCACAATGGACTAATAAACAATAACTAATAAATGCTCACCTACCCGAAGTTCTCTAAGCAGCACTTAAAATAGGTTTAAACACGTGCAGTGGGAACGGATCTTCACCATTTGTTTCTAACTACTGCTTAACAAAAACCCCAAACCAAACTCAACAATGTACAAACAAACAAATAATGATCAAACAAACAAATACACTCACACACATATTTCTACTTGTTTTAAAGAAGGCCTCTGAGTGCAAATGGGCAATTTAAAAGGCTGTGTTCAGGGTTGTGTTGTATGAGTTCTTGACCTACAGTTGAGAAGAGAAAGCTCCCCATCACATGCTTTGCCTTCAAGTCATATCAAGAGAAAGCAGCTCAGCTGACCAGCTTACCACAGGTACAGAAAAAGCCTTTCTCTGAAGATCTGTCACATGAAATCAATCCTACATCACATGAAGATGAAGACTGTGTGGAAAAACTAAAAACTCGCGAAAAGATCATCTTGGAGCTTCGGATGATCCACAAAATACCATAAGATTTGATCAGCTCTGCCTAGTCTTTCTGACAGAAGAGTTAATGAACTTTGCCTGGAGACCAAGCCAGGATAAAGGCCCATCAATGCAGTGGGTTCAGCATCAGATCACCACGTACACATGCAGGTAAGGCTGCTGCACAGTTTGCACAATCTGTGGAAGAAGCACATCCAGAATTGGGTGGCTCTTGCAGAACAATTCACTCTTAAAACCAGACTGTCCTGACAGAGGTGCTTTGACCACTTCCCACTAGATAGCTAGCATACATCTCTGACTTGATAAGAGAGGGATGCTTAAGAAAGACCACATCTGGAAATGGCTGGCTGCTGCTGGAACAATTTTTCCAGCCAACTGCCTGTTCCCTGAGTTCACAACTTTCCTTTGGGAAACAGTCCTTTAAGAGCAACACTCTTAGAACAGGATAGCACACTAAAGAAAGGGCTTTTAGTTGATCAAGGTATTTTCCACTAGGTTTTAAAGTAATATTGACACTTCAGTAGCTTGCACTCGAAATACCTTAAGCACAGTCTCCAAGAGCTATATAAACAGAAACCATATCTCTATTTCACTTGCATGAGAAGCACACTAACAGTAACCTTGCTGAAAAATAACAGCCTTAAGCTGGTCAGATGACCATTAAAGCTCTTCTAGGAAGTCTTTCTTAACAGCTCACTTCTTATAACTACTAGCCTTTGAGATTGCCAAATCAAGCCACAGTTCCTTTCTCCACAGAGTGCTTCCATATTGCCTGCCACTTAGATGCTGATTTCCACAAAATATGTGACAGTCTTCCTCACAGGAAACTGATGTCCACAGTTCTGTCAGCAATGTTCCACCCACATGCTGTGCTGGCTGCTACAAAAACAGAAGCACCTAAACCTGTGATTAGGCCCCTGCACAAATAATCTGACTTTCTTTCTGCACTTGTGTTGTAGAAAGAAAAAATCTTCATCGCTATAAATTCTAGCATGGTACATTTTGAAGGAGATTATTGTCCCTGTTGCAAAACATTTCCTTACAAATTCTGCTAGTAACCATTCTACAAACGGGCTTAGTATGATTAGAACTTGTAGTAAAATATTTCTGTTTAGCTACTGAAGATGTATAAGACACTTCTACTGTAAAAATCCATGATTTTTTAGTTAACTCAGAATGATTCTTGATGTTAAATAAATGTATTTCAAAGTAGTTACAAATAAAGTTCATTCTCCAGTTTGCAGGTTTACTTTTCTCAGCAGCAGAGATGGTACAATTTACCTGAGGGTGAAAAAAACCCAAAATCGTTCCTAGAATTGTGATAAGCTAATACACCTGGTTTAGAGGATTTTTTTCTCTACACGTTTCAAAAAAACCCAGATTCAAATCTGGCAGACCTTAAGGCTTCAATAAAACTTTTGCTTCTGCTATTTACTTCCTTATCTGTCTGCAGATGTACAGAGCCTCTGCCATCACATTCTGATAGTAAGAAAAAACAGATACTGCAATGCTGCATGAGTATTAGTTTTGTTAAATTGCTTGAGCTGGCATAGAGAGTATAAGGGTAAAAGAGTAAGTCAGGTAAGGGTAATAATGTCTGCTCAGCAAACGTGGAAATTTTGGGAGCACGGAGAGAATGAAATTCTGCAGAAGTTATTACACAGAAATTCCAGTGTGACATTACACAAGATTCCTGCACTCCACGTGTCTTTTAATATGGTTTATCTTAGCGTTTCAGATCTTGGCTACAATATTTATGTTAACTCGCAAATCCAGCACAGTGTTGTTCCATCCTAATTGGGAACTAGTGGTGCTACTACCTCCAAGCAGGATCTCATGCTACGGCAAGGCTGTCTACCAGCTATAAATAACGAGCCACAGCGCAGCGCCTTTCAGGCATCACCAGCTCTCTGCAGAAATCCCGCAAATAGTTACTCCATCCTTTTCTCCCGTTAAAAATGTACTATTGGTGATTAAATCTAAGCTGCTGCCACTGCTTCCTCCCCAACTCCCCCATGTCCTTCCTCTGCCAGCCCTGGGCAGTGCCCCTCGGAGGGAGCCGCTCTGCCTCCTGTCTCTCTTCCAGCACGGAGGGATCAAACACAGCTCCCAGGCCAGGCGTGCCAGCCCCAGGGCTAGACGGGGCGCCGGGCGAAGCGGCGGGGGCTCGGCAGCGCTCGGAGCCCGGGAAGGAAACCGGCACCCTCGACCGCTCCCCTGGGAGGCGGCGGGGCCGCTCCCCCGCCTCTGCGGCCGGGCAGCGGAGCGGAGCGGGCCGTCCCTTGCTCACAGCTCCCTTCGCTCAGGCGTACCCCGCGTCCTTCCCGCCCCCTCCCCGGCCGGAGCCCCCGGACAGCGCAGCCCCGCCGCCCTCACCACGTCGTGCAGAGGAATCGCCGCCGCGGCCGCTGTGATTGCGGCGAGCGCCGTGCGGGGCCAGGNCCGGCGCCCCAGTGGCTCAGGCGGCCGCGGGTCCTGAGCGCAAAGCTTTTTGGGACTTGTAGTTCCGCGGCTGCGAGGTGAGGCGCGTGGTCCCGCGTGTCCCAGGAGTCCCGGGAAGCTCCTCTCGCGTTGGCCGGGCCCGCGCTGTGGGCCCGCGCCGGCAGCCGCCGGGCCCGAGGCGTTTGCGCAGGGTGTCCACGGGATACGAACGGGGCAGCGCCGGCTGCGCCTTCCCGCTCGAACTGCCCTGTGCCTTTGGGCAGGACGGAGGCAGGAGACCCAGAACGGGAAGGCAGAGGGATGTGCCGAAGGGAATCCGTGAAATGACGGAAGAGACGAACGGCCCCTCACGGTCCTTGCGTGTCTCACAAGGATGGCGGGCGCAGCGCTGGCTCCCGCTGCGGGCCGTGCGCTGCCCATTGCCGGCGGCCGGGCCGGGCAGGCGCGGTGCTGAGCCGCACGCACCGGCAGAGCGGCTGGGGCTGTGCACTCACACCCCTCTCCGTTTGTAGTGAGAAAAGGAAAAGTAAAGATCCTTTATGAAAAGTAGAGGCGCGTGTTTCTTCGCCTAACAAACCACGTACAAAGAAGCACACCAGCTTCCTCATTGCATGCTATAAAAACCACTTGCATATCTGTAAAAAAAACCTCCAACAACTAACTTTGCATTTTGTGACCGACTGTTTTTGAATGTCTGCAGAAAGTCATAGTTTTGCTCTGACTCTGCTATTTGCATTGTCTGCACCGACTCAGCTTTGCTGATGATCATAAATGTAAAAGGTCATTACAGGTTGTTCATCAATACTTCTCTGGAGCAGTCGTGCCCAGTGACCTGGCATGGCTCCTGACACAGTCCAGCTGTTAGAATTCGGGTCACTTCAGGAATCACCTTTTTGAACTGACAAAGATCACTATGCTGATTATCCAGCAAGAAAAAAAACAAGCCAGGAATCTTAGTTTCACCTCATTTAATTCCAGCCTAGTAGTCAAGTGGGTTATGCTTATGCTTTATTATCCTCCTGCCCTAAAAGATATATCACTGAAAAGCATTGCTGACCCATCATCTAAGTCCAAAGGTGTTTCTCATAGCTGGGCTACATGAGGTAAGTACACCTTGTGCCAGCTGTCACTTCTGAGAAACCTAATACAGTCATTGCCAAATAACTTGTCTATAACTTCTGCATTAATAAACATCAGCAGGATGTTCCTTTTTGTGAGATACATGGGAACACTGCTACAAGAATCCTAAATCTCTGTTGAAATGTATCGGGCAGATATTGGAGACACTTGAGTAATACACAGATTTTTCCTACTGAATTCAATTATTTCTTTGATTGTGGTAGAAATTTAGGAAGCTGTCCTGGATTGAGAGGGAAGTTTGTCTAAGGGAAAAATATGAAACGTTTAGCTGGGTGTATGGGCTGATATAAGCAGAGAGGTTTCTAAGGTACAGTTGTGAGGCTCAAACAAAAGTAGCTACATCACCTGCAGCAGGAATCCAGCATGATCCTTGTAACTGCTGCTGTCATGGAAGAGAGGAAATGGACTATGACTGTGTAAACAAATGTACATATCATCTTTTTCAAAAGAGAAGAGCACGTAAGTAGGTAAAACCATGATGGATTTATGAAATTGAAATGAAATGTTATTCAGCCTGCAGAAGAGAAGGCTCTTTGGAGGCCTGATAGCAGCCTTCCAGTACTTAAATGGGGCTGCAAGAGAGCAGGGACTCTTTTACAAGACTTTTTACAAGGATATGTAGTGATAGGACAAGGGAGAATGGCTTTAAACTGAAAGGGGGAAGGTTTAGATTAGGTATTAGGTAGAAATGCTTTTCTGTGAGGGTGGGGAGGCCCTGGAACAGATTGTCCAGAGAAGCTTTGGATCCCTGGAAATGTTCAAGGCTGGGTTGGATGGAACTTTGAGTGACCTGGTCTAGCATGGCAGTGGGACTGGAACAAGATGATCTTTGGTCCCTTCCAGCCTGAACCATTCTATGATGCTATGAAACAATTTGCTCTGGCTCTGCCAGTGCTAAAAAGCAAAAGTAACCACCACCCATATGTCTCATAACAAAACGTTAACTCTGTGGAAGGCAGTTCCAGCAACCCACCAAAGCCACACACTACAAATGGTATCTAAGATGCTACCAAATTCTGAAAGTGTTTACCAAATGACAAGCAAAAAAAAAAACCAAAAAAGAAGAGCCAATGTGAATGTGAAACTTCAAAACTGCAAATGATGTTGTTTCTTTTTTAATAGCTTTCCTACAAACCAGAAGGCTGCCATATGGTAAGGGTGGGTAGCTGAGCCCTGATTCTGTTTTGCTAAGAGCACTCTGAGAGAATTGTAACTCCTACATCCAACGTTGCTAACACCAGCCTGGACTGGCAGTGCTGGCATTGCAATAATAATAGTTCTGGTAACACACAGGTTTCCCCAAAAGAGATTTTCCAGATTTTTGGCACAACTCTGGAGATGTCTTAAAACGGGTGTTTATGGTTCCATGCTGCTAAGTTAACAGCTGACAAAATTTGGACTGCAAAGTTGGTTATGCTTTTAATCTAGCAGAACAGATACTTCAGAAAGTGTACAGGAAGCCATTCTGGACTGCACCTACACTTTTCTTTAAGAGCAGCTGATTAGATCAAGATTTTTTTTTAATAAGTCGAGGACATATTTTAGCTGGGAAAGAATGGACTGGCATCATAAATTAGTCATATTTAGAGTGTGTACCTTTTAAGCTTCCTTAGCCTATTTTAAACATTTTAACAAATGCTTATTCTTTGTAGTTGCACTAACTTGATAATTAATAGCAAAACAAAGTAAGAAATTCTAGGAAGAAAAAGCTAATATTTAAGGTGAAGAGTGGAACAGGTTTATGATAAATGAAAAAATGTGCTGAGCCTGGTCTTTCCACATCTTCACTAGCAATGAGATTAGATTTGTCAGTCTAGCACTGACACATGACTATCTGCCTTGTAAAGGCAAACATCAGACATGGTTATCCTGTATGTCTGAAACAAGGGAAGATTCTCATTTTAGCAAAATTAATGGATTAACAATGGGGTGATGTTAGCTATCAGGCAATGTTCATCTTTATTTTGAGAGGAAAATCAGAAGCAACTTACTTAAAGTGACCGAGAAAGAGAGAAAGAAAGAAAGAGAGAGAGAGAGAGAGAAAGAAAGAGAGAGAAAAAGAAAGAAAGAAAGAAAGAGAGAGAGAAAGAAAGAAAAGAAAGAAAGAAAAAAAAAAAGAAAGAAAGAAAGAAAGAAAGAAAGAAAGAAAGAAAGAAAGAAAGAAGGAAAGAAAGAAAGAAAGAAAGAAAGAAAGAAAAGGAGAAAGAGAGAAAGAAAGTTAATGCTAGCCATATCATCATGAAGATAAACTGAGGTTATACAGGTCTGGAAAGAACAGGGATGTGGATAGTTCACTGACTTCACTTGGGGAATATATACACATACATTTTGAAAGTGAATGAGGGAAAATCCTATCCTTACAGCTTTGTACATGATTTCTTCAACTGTTCTGACAGCTTTAACTGTATTTGACCATGTTCAATATTGTGGGTTCCTATATTTTTTTTGAAAATAGGTGGACAAGTAGAAGGAAAGACTTGAAATTACACCAGAGAAAACAGTGTTTCTTTCAGGACCAAAAGAAGTTATTTTTTGTTGTTCCTTTCTCCTATGGGCTTTATGGGGAAAGACAACAATGTCCCAGGATATTTAATATTTCTATCAGGTTGTTTCTTCAGACAGAACTCTGCTGGGGAAGGAGAAGCTGATATCTACTCTGTGAATGGGGGAATAGGAACTATACAGACACATATGCCATATTCCAGAAAGTTTAAATGCAAGACTGTGTGGTCACTGCATGCAAAACAATGTCAGTTGCAGATGAAGAAATACTTCCTTGAACACAAGCTTACATGGAGAGCTGAGTAGACTCATCAGAAAAGCTAAATGCACTTAGGTTAGGTTTCTATTTTCAACCTACAGAAAATATGAAAACAACTTCTAACCTTATGCACCTTTTCTGCAGATGACACTTTCCTATGTTTGTAGTGAAGTGTAGTCAAGGGAGTTGCATGGAAAAAACCAGAAGTTTGGAGGAGGATAAAGTCGGTGTGAGGTGATATCCTCAAATATCACTATGATCAGGAAATTCAAGGGAATAACAGTGTGTACTAGAGGAAGCAAGCAGGGAGGAGGAAAAGGGAAAGAATCTAAAGGTTAAAATGCTACAAACATGTCCTTACTGGGAGCGGCTTCCGAATAACTTGTGTGACTATGCAATGGGGAATGTATTTTAAAAATTGTGAAATAAGATAATGGCCAGCAGTAGGCTTAGTGGTGTTATTTATTGCAAATCTAGTTCATCAGCATTTTCATACCTCCAGAATATCCACAGAAAACTGCCAATTATAAACAGGATATCCAGTACAGGTTTCTCTGAAGTTGAGTTCTGTTGTCTATTTAGTTCATTGCAGACAGTTGTGGGTATCCTCCTATCTGACTGGCATATTTCCTAAACTTCACTACATGCGTCCTCTTGATAATGATTTTTTTCCTGGACACAATTAGTGTCTAAATATATGATATGTTTGCAGTATCACTGTGGATGTCTGCACTTGGATTACAAACAGTTGCATTGCCCATTGCCACTATCAGGAATAATGCTCTTTTCTGTCTCTTTTGGTTAAAATACTCTTCCTCCCATTTTATGGTCAAGCTTGCCCTGACAGTCTATACATTTGCAACCCCAGGATTAATCCATGTAATTCACAATTAAGGCAGGAAGTTGCCAAAATGGTTCAGTGTCTTTCACCCACCACTCACACCATGAGCTGGTGTTCCATTCTTTGCATCAAATTGTATCTTCGTGTTAGAGGTAAACCTCTACCCTTTCAAAGACTTATTCTGAGTACCTTGAGGTCATGAAAATGCATGAAGAAAGGCATATGACAGAATATTAAAAAAAAAAAAACCTGAATAATGAAATTACATTGTACTCTCCAGACTTGGTATTCCTTAAGTTGCTATTTTTTAAATGTCACTAGACACTTTTCATGTCCTAACTTTGATAATTCTGCCTTTGTCTAGGAGGCCTAGCTTTGTTTCCTACTAGAAGAATAATATACTAATTCTGTCATTTTTATATAGAGGAAGGAAATAAGGTAGTGGGTTCACTGCAGAAAAAGTGTCACTGTTATTTATTACAGGAAAATAAAGAAATAGGAGCAACAAAAGAAAATACCAGCAGTAACAACAGAAAGACTGAAAGAATGTGTGTGTGTGTGTGTGTGTGTGTGTGTATGTTCCTAATACAATTGAGTTACACTGAGGAAGAAGGAATACAAGCACATCATAGCTTTGTGTCTTTCATTTTAACACAAAAGTGAAGATGCAACAATGGTGACAGAGCAACCTTTCCAGGGCAAAAATGAGGAGTGGTCTAACTGCAAATATTCCAGCCATGAGTTAGCTACATGTTCTAGCCAGGTCTATTGCACTGCACCCCTGCACCTTTTGTAAACTCATGTGCCAACAGTTACAGCCACTAGGCAGAGTTAAGAATTTCCATCATTTCATGTTAAAATGGAGTTCTTCTGAAAGTGCTCCTCAAACTCCTGTCAGTTTACCTAACATTTTGCATACTACATGTTTATGGAAGAACTGCTTTCTGATAATTTTCAATTTATAAATCATTCAGTGATACCAAGGAAAATAATAAGGGATGGGGGGGGGGGGGGGGGCGGGGGGGGGAGG
>VYZP01033697.1:16276-101435 GCA_013400635.1 Hypocryptadius cinnamomeus
GGGCATGGGGGGTATGAAGGGTCCAGCAAAAGAACAGAAAATTGTGCCTCTGTTTACAAATTCTCTAGCTGAGATGCTTTTGCACTTGTATGCTTTGAAAAGTTCTACTAATTATTAAATAATTAAAAAGAAAAAATATCTTTGAAGGCCTTTTAAATGCAGATATTCCCTTGGGCTTTGGAAGTCCCTGAGTCAAAATTCTAAGGAGAGTGTAGCTGAGAAATACCTTCTGTCCTGTTACTGTACCTTCCCTCACTATTTGCAGCTGGCCACTTTCAGAGAGGGATTTGTGCTTTGGCTGCCTTTCTAACCAAGAAAATTGTTATGTTCAAATCAGGGCTGTGACTTTTTGCTTTGTTTCTAAGAGGCCAGTCCCATCTGGACAAGTTCCATACCTTCAGATCCCAGAAGTGCATTGAAGGCTGGCAATTAAAATTCTTACATGTTCATTAGCACTGAGTATGATCCATCCCCAGAGTTTGTACATTTTGACCGGACCAAACCTGCTTGGCTCTGTTCAGGCACAGAGAAGGATTTCACCTTTAGTTCCTCCTCACTATACCTCAATTCCCCACTGGAATGTGGAGGTAGTGACAGCAGCTGCCTCAGGGGTGTGGGTATGTGAGCTGCACACACCTGGCAGCTCAGAGGTAGGTGCCCTGGGAGTGTGGGTGAGGCTGTGCACCCTCCTTTGCCTCGGGGTGCACACAGGGACAGCAGCCAGCACAGAGCAGTTTCACAGTAGCCTTTTGGGCAGGACCTGATTTCTCTGCTCAGACACAGTCAGGCAAGGTCACAGACAACAGTATGAACTCGTGGGCAAGTTCATATCGTTCTATTCAGGGGTGAATTGAAGTGACAAGTGGCACGAGGCCACACACTGAATGCTGAGAATGAAATAAAAGCTGAAGTAGCAACTCATCCAGTGACCATCACCTCATTTTGCAATCCTTGATATTTGGCATGCTTCCAATATACTGCATGACCTTAGACCAGATATGTGGTTGTGTATTAATATCACAACACATGAAAAACAATGCTCAATGAGGATGACATAACCCATCTTTATTTTTTTGATTTTTATTTTTTGTTCCTGTATTTTTTGCAATTTTTATTTTTTATGGGTTTTTTTTTAATTTTTTATTTTTTATATGTTCTCAGCACAGTGTTTTACAGAAGCTAACTGCCAAAGCTCTATTTCAGTATACTTAGAGAAGAGATTAACCTAGTACAAGTCATATCTGTTTTGCCTCTTCTACCTAAAAATTTACCTTAATGAACAATGAAGAACCCATGAATCAGCTCAAAGCGGGAAATAGTAATTAAAAAACTTTTTTTTTTCAACTGCTGGGCCTGCCTCTTTTTTGAATTAAAAAAATCAAACCTAAAGCCCCAAATGTTTTCTTGCAATGAGTTTTGAGGGAGTGAGTTAATCTTGCTGTGAGTTAATCTTGCTGTGTTGTAGTTATTGGGGCAGATATTCTCTAGCTTAATTATTCAAATTTCCTTACAATGAGAGCTATAATAGGCAAAAATAATGTCTGTCAATTATAGCTTAAAATTACTTCTACTTTGAGTATGAATAGGGATCTAAAGGCTTTGTACAGAAAGTCTGATTTTTTGTCTACAGCTAGATATGCATCTCTCCCTTTTTGTGCTTGCAGACAGAGAATTGCAGCCAGAACCTGTCAAACTATGCAGCAAGATGTGTAGCATCTCAGATCAGGGCCTGGACCCTGGCGAGGGCACCTGTAAACTGAAAAGACACCTGTAAAGTTTTCAGTGGTAGTTAATGAAGCTGTATGTCCCTTGTGACAGGATTTAATTTTTTCACCACTCAGCCTGGCAGTCACAGCATTCTTAGAAGTAACTGTTGGTACAGCAGACCTAAGGGGCTTTATAAATAGGTCAGTGGAACAAGCAGCACATTCTCTTTCCTTATTCTATCTTCCTCACCACCCTGCAAAACCTGAGAAAATCAGTTATGGGAATAAAAATACAGATCTTAAAGAAGCACCAAGGAAAGAGATATCACTACTTATTCAGGTCTCAGCCAGTAAACTTTATGCTATTTTTTTTTCTAATTTTATAAATGGAAACATTATTTTTGGAGACTATCAGTGATTGTGAAAATATAAATAGAACAAATTTTAACAGTGTTGCTGTAACCTTTATGTCTTCTAGAAATCAGGCAGTTGCAAAGATTACACACCACATGTGAGACACGAAACAGGGGGGAAAATGTAGTGGAGTTACTACATTTTATCAGAGCATTCAGAGGGAATAACTGTTTCCCAGGTTACACATAAAGTATGATTTATTGTATGGGATGATTCTATAACTGAATAATTCAATATAAAATCTATACAGGACTTAAAGGATTTGTTTTCTCCCACTATTAGCCAATCTCTTTATCAATACAGGATCTCTGTTTTAAAGATTTTGTATGAACAGGGAAAGAGAGTTGCCATGGAATTTACTTTGAGGTAAATAATTATGTCCTCTGCAAGAACAGGAAATTCTCAGGCTGTGGGCAGTTCAGATGTGATCCTAGGAATCTGCCTATGTAATCTTGAATAAAAGGCACTTCTGTCCAACCATTTATTTATCAAAACTAGTTTACATCTATAAGATGATTCAGTCAAACAAGGACCATGCAATGGCTCTAGAGTGGAATGAGACATGTTAAAATGTGAATTTAATTCCTCTTGCTGATTATGCATCTCTGCTGTGGGTACATTTCCTAAACATGTTTTCAGACTCTAATGCAGAGAAGGGCTTGCTAGATGCAGTGGTGCAATAGGATATTTTCTGGATTGAAATACGCTTTGTTTCTACCCCCTCTGTAAAAGACAGAGGTAATCTAGGGCATTGACTTTGGCCCTTGATGTTTCTTTTGAACATTGTTCATGTCACTGTGGTGTGTAATGATCAAATACTTCAAACATTCACAATCATACCTGGATTTTCCATTGAAGGGATTTGTAACATGTTTTGAAAGCTGAACAAGTTGAGTAAAACAAGTGTAAACTGGTAATTAATAAAGCCTCTTAAAAATCTATGCTTTTCTTAGTGCCTGAGAAGGTGATACATTCACATTAATTAAAATTATGTTTATGTGCAGCTGATTCACATGATGTAAAAGTTGAAGGTTGTGAATTCATTTGGTTTATTACTGTTATTTCCAATGTGTTTCAATGCTGCAATGAGGCAGGATGGATTTTTTATTAACTTGTGCCAGTACTAGTGCCATGAATATGTTCTGAATAGGCATCAGGGCTGATATCTCCTGCTTGGGCTTAAGTCCTAAGGGTGCCCAATGATAATTGATAATTCATATCTGTAGACAAACATTTTTAAATCTTTGACCTACAGAGGAACTCTTCATAATATTTTATCTTTTTTAATCCAAACATTTTATGTTCCCCATTGGAAGAGAATTGCTATGATAAGATGTAAGGAAACTTCTGTAAACCAGGTAACAACATTCAGATAACTTGGCAACAGCCTAGCAGTGAATTTAACCAGAGAATACTTGTAAGGTGTGATCTGACAAGATAACAACCAGAGCTGTGGGGAAATACAGATATAAGTCACCAGCCATGCATTCAGCATTATCGTCAGGAGGACAACAGGTCCTCTGTAGAGGAGGCTCTGAAGTGGCAGGAGGTGTAAGTGCTGGCTTCATTCACATTCTTGCTGATACTTCAGGCATGAGTAGAAACTCTCTGTGAAGCAAGTGTGGTGGTTAGCTGTGATATATTGGTGTAGAAGGTTGAGGAAACAAATAAAGGGGGATGAGAGGATGAGCAACAAAACCTTATGTAGTGCTTTAAGTGTATCTAAAGTGTATGTACACTTTAACAGCTATCCTTACTAAGGATAAGCATTTAAAGAAGAGAGATAATAGCCATAAATCTTGAAATGGTTCAAGTACTGCAGGCTGCAGACACCGAGTCACAGATGACAGGGGAGGATGTTAGTCAGAAGTACACAGGACTCGGGAATGTGGTTTTACTGGTGGGTTTGGCAGTGCTGGGCCAACAGCCGGGCTCGCTGATCTNCTCCCCCGCGCTTGCAGGAGGTGAGGCCGGGCCGTGCTCAGGCCCCCGCCGCTCCTGGGTGGGGCCGGGCCTGGGGAGGGCGGCGGGCAGGCGGTGCTGGGGTGGGGGGCAGCGGCCACTCTGGACGTCGTCTTGCCGGAGCTGGGGTAGAGGCACACGCCCCCGCTGTGGTGTCGCAGGCCCGTGGTGCAGGTGAAGGCCGCACCTGTCCGCCGTGTTGGTGTCACGGCACAGGCAGCGGGCTGCAGAGTGTGGGAGAGAAGATCCTGGCCTGAGCTGGGTTGGGAATTTGCAGGCCAAACGTCTAAGGCATAGTTGTTTTCTCTTTGTGATACTCTGTAGCAGCTGAAGATACCAGAAACTGTTGCAGTGCTCTGATTTTAATAACCTTGATTTAAAGACCTGTTTTTCTCAGAAACTGATTTGGTTTATTTCCATTAGTTTCCAGAACAACAAAATACCAAATGAGTAGAAGAAAAGTATTATAATAACTACAGCACTAATAGTTTAACACAACATTCGTTTAGATAATGTTGTTTGGATAAACAGTACATCTTGCCTCAGCAGCAGCAATCTGATTTGTAATCCTTCTGTCTTTCACAGTCTATGGTCCTGAAATTTTAATTGTACAGAGTTCATCAACAGCACTCATCATGTCTTGGCTTGCTGATCTCGCTGGAAAGGCAGAGGATCTACTCAACAGAGTTGATCAAGGAGCTGCATCAGCTCTGAGCAAAAAAGACACATCCAGCAGTGCAGTTTATGATAATAAGAACTTGGACTCTGCCAATGAGTATTCTGAAGTGCACCAGCATACTGGAGAACTGAAATACCAGACCTCATCCAAAGCAGCCTACATCTCCTCAGCAGCTGAAAATATTAAACACCAAAAGGCCACAATCCTGGCAGGAACAGCAAATGTTAAAACAGCACGCAGGACGTCCTCAGAGGCAGCTTCTCCAGTAGAAAATGCTTCCACACCCAGAGCTGCCTCACATTTTGTGAGAAGAAAAAAGTCAGAACCTGATGATGAGTTGCTGTTTGATTTTCTCAACAGTTCGGAGAAAGAACCTAATGGAAGGATAGATTCTAAAAAGGAGAAGAGCAAGGCACCTGTTCTTCAGAATCACTCTCGGACTTCAAGCATTAGTTCTGTGTCTACCAGTACACAGAGTGCAAAAACTACTGAAGATAATTCCATCAGGAGCCAAGGCAATGGTAGTTAAATAGTATTGAACCTAGAGCTATTTAAAACCCAAGTATGTCTAGGGTAAGGCTAGGTAACACATGAAACTTCATGTCACTTCATGAAACATTTAATGGTGGTAATATGGCAGAAGGGTGAGGTACAGCAGGGCCTCTCAGGTTTTCTCATCACCGGGGCAATACTGCAGACTATGCTGGTTTGACAGACGACATAATTAATACCTGAATCCTTTGTGCTCTGCACCTACCTCGTTGCTGCTGCTCAGCTTGACCTCTCTGAGCTGTGTCTGACCTTGCATCAGCCCCAGGTGTCCCCATGCAGAAGCACAGGTGCTGCTGCTCAGCCTGACCTCTCTGAGCTGTGTCTGACCTTGCATCAGCCCCAGGTGTCCCCATGCAGAAGCACAGGTGCTGCTGCTGTTGTTTGGTCACTTGGGCCCGTAGCTGCTGTTGCCACGTGGGAGGGGGAGTGGCTTTCACCCACGCAGGGATGATGTTGTGTAGCCCAGTGCAGTACATGGGGTGGGGTGAAGTGTTCCCTGTTCCACCATGCAGGAGAGGTGAGCTGGCAAACATGCTTGTCCTGCAGGAAGCTGGATGCAGGCAGGCTGGTGTAGAGCCACAGGCATGAGAGGGGCAGGGAGATGAAGCCTCAGGCTTTGCCAGAAGTAGTTCATGACTGCAGTCGAAATCCAGAGGCCTGAATGAGCCTCCAGGCCAGACACTCAAAAGCTGGGGCTGGGCTCAAGTCACCCACACCTAGGAGAATGNGGGCTGGGGAATGTGGTTTTACTGGTGGGTTTGGCAGTGCTGGGCCACCAGCCGGGCTCGCTGATCTTTGAGCTCTTCCCCAACACAGATATTCTGCGATCCTGCGGCCTTCGCGGCTCCTGCCGAGCCTCACCTCAAAGGTTACAAAGCACCGCCAGGGGGCGCGCGCGGAAAGCGCCGGGGGCGGGGCCTGATCGCGCCGGGGGCGGGGCCTGAGCGCGCCGGGGGCTCCCCTGCGCCTGCGCGCGGCGCCCCCGGAAAGGCGGCCACGCCTGCCGAAAGCGCTCGGGCTGAGCCGCCGGCCCCTCACGGCTCCCCTCGGGCCGGGGCTCCNTTGCCTCAGCAGCAGCAATCTGATTTGTAATCCTTCTGTCTTTCACAGTCTATGGTCCTGAAATTTTAATTGTACAGAGTTCATCAACAGCACTCATCATGTCTTGGCTTGCTGATCTCGCTGGAAAGGCAGAGGATCTACTCAACAGAGTTGATCAAGGAGCTGCATCAGCTCTGAGCAAAAAAGACACATCCAGCAGTGCAGTTTATGATAATAAGAACTTGGACTCTGCCAATGAGTATTCTGAAGTGCACCAGCATACTGGAGAACTAAAATACCAGACCTCATCCAAAGCAGCCTACATCTCCTCAGCAGCTGAAAATATTAAACACCAAAAGGCCACAATCCTGGCAGGAACAGCAAATGTTAAAACAGCACGCAGGACGTCCTCAGAGGCAGCTTCTCCAGTAGAAAATGCTTCCACACCCAGAGCTGCCTCACATTTTGTGAGAAGAAAAAAGTCAGAACCTGATGATGAGTTGCTGTTTGATTTTCTCAACAGTTCGGAGAAAGAACCTAATGGAAGGATAGATTCTAAAAAGGAGAAGAGCAAGGCACCTGTTCTTCAGAATCACTCTCGGACTTCAAGCATTAGTTCTGTGTCTACCAGTACACAGAGTGCAAAAACTACTGAAGATAATTCCATCAGGAGCCAAGGCAATGGTAGTTAAATAGTATTGAACCTAGAGCTATTTAAAACCCAAGTATGTCTAGGGTAAGGCTAGGTAACACATGAAACTTCATGTCACTTCATGAACCATTTAATGGTGGTAATATGGCAGAAGGGTGAGGTACAGCAGGGCCTCTCAGGTTTTCTCATCACCGGGGCAATACTGCAGACTATGCTGGTTTGACAGATGACATAATTAATACCTGAATCCTTTGTGCTCTGCACCTACCTCGTTGCTGCTGCTCAGCCTGACCTCTCTGAGCTGTGTCTGACCTTGCATCAGCCCCAGGTGTCCCCATGCAGAAGCACAGGTGCTGCTGCTCAGCCTGACCTCTCTGAGCTGTGTCTGACCTTGCATCAGCCCCAGGTGTCCCCATGCAGAAGCACAGGTGCTGCTGCTGTTGTTTGGTCACTTGGGCCCGTAGCTGCTGTTGCCACGTGGGAGGGGGAGTGGCTTTCACCCACGCAGGGATGATGTTGTGTAGCCCAGTGCAGTACATGGGGTGGGGTGAAGTGTTCCCTGTTCCACCATGCAGGAGAGGTGAGCTGGCAAACATGCTTGTCCTGCAGGAAGCTGGATGCAGGCAGGCTGGTGTAGAGCCACAGGCATGAGAGGGGCAGGGAGATGAAGCCTCAGGCTTTGCCAGAAGTAGTTCATGACTGCAGTCGAAATCCAGAGGCCTGAATGAGCCTCCAGGCCAGACACTCAAAAGCTGGGGCTGGGCTCAAGTCACCCACACCTAGGAGAATGTGGTTGGGAAGTGTCAAGAACTTCTGTTCTCTACCAGACTGTCCAGTCTGTACTCCATCCTTGTTGCTGTGCTACTTTGCTGTTATTTATTTTAGAAAATTGAAGCAAGTGGTTCTTTTAATAATAATGTAGTTAGAATACTTTGTTGAGTATTTTGAGCATGTAAAGTATTGTAAATGCCAGTTTTTTACTTACTACATTAAGTATGCTGAGAAGCTTTAGACATAAAAAGGGATCATTTCCAAACATGTGAATATTTTTCTGAGTCCATGACTTTTCAGTAAGGTTTACTAGTAATAATAAATAATACAGATATGTTAGACCTCACTCTGCAGCCTTGCTGATTGGTGCTTAAGAAACATTTGTTTTGCTTAGTGTGGCTTGTTGAATTTTCTTCTGAGGATTTTTGAGCAGAGTTTGCATTGTGGAGCTGCTAAATAAGAAAGAATGCAGTTACAGTACAGGATTTGAACACGCAGGTTTTGAAAGTTAGTTGTACAGATATATCTGTCATTTAAATATTCAGCACAGAATCTGTTGAAGTATCTTATGATACATTAGCTATAGACAAAACCAGTTAACATTTTACTTTGTATATTGCCATGGTTATAATCTAATCTGTGCTATAAATGGCTCATTTCTTGGTTCATTAGCTTAATTAATCTATTGAGTTTTCCAGACAGAGAAATGAGCCTAAATTATTTCGTAAGTTGGAAACTGTGTAAGTAAATCAAAGGAAAGATAATGACACTTCTTAGGATCCCTTAATTGGAAAAAGACTTGAGAAAATGTGGAAGAAATCTTCTGTCACTGCTGCGACTTGTGGGTGTGGTGTTGCTCAGAATTAATAGTGTGCCCCTGTTCCCTGGGCTTGGGGTGTTGGGGGCTGTTGCAGTGGTAAGTGAAGCAGCTTGGTTAGTGCCTGTTTGTTTGTTCATTGCTTGCTTTGTCATTTTATCTGAACGTTGCTGCAAAGCTTCCAACTATCTGCATGCTGGCAGCAAGACTCTTACAGTGGTTTTGGAGCTTTCACAGCATTAATCAAAGATGTGTGTGTACATGATGGGAAAAGGCTGTTGGTTCCTCCTTCCCTTCAGGGGGCTTGTTCAGAATACCACTAGGAGTTCCTTTATTGTTCTCTCTTTTGAAATTGGCATTGGCAAAATCTGAATGGAAACCAGAATGAGTTTGTACTGAAAATTCCTGCAGTTAGTTGCCATGTATATTTAGTGTTTTCTGTTACTCTTCAGATTCTGAGGACTTCTCTGAGCAGCAAAGTCATAAATAGAGCAGCTCCATACTCCATTTCAGCATGAACTATTTTGATTTGTTATCACTGTTGTTCCGTAACCATTGATGCAGAACATGGAACTGCTGTTTATGGAAAGGTGGTTTACAAGCACGTGCCTTCGTTCTAAGTTGCATCTCTGTGTACAGAAACTCCAGACAGTTCAGACTCTGGCCTGGGAGCACAAGGGAATGGCCTGAAGGATTCATCAGTAAGTGCAGTAACCAGCCCCAGCCTTTCAGCCAATGATGATTCCAAATCACATGAGCTGTCCAATCTTCGCCTGGAGAACCAGCTGCTGCGAAATGAAGTTCAGTCTTTAAATCAAGAAGTGGCTTCATTAATACAGAGGTCCAAAGAAACACAAGAAGGTACTTCAGCTGTAACATTAGTAGAGTGCTAGTGAACTAGGAAACAGTGCTCTATTTATAATAAAAACTCTCCAGGTACCTTTGCATGTATGACTTCCCATGTAATGAGATGGAAGAAATTAAAAGTTCAACTTGTTCAACTATGAAGGTACAACAAACGTTGATTAAAACGATGTGTTCAAGTTAGTTGCAAAGCTTGCATCTTAATAAAACACTGGCAGGAAATGCCAGGTTTAAAATACTTTTCCTGTATTTTGATGGCTTTTGCAAAATACTTATTTTTAAATGAGCAAATTTCTTTTGAATACTTCAAACTGACTGCTTTCTGCCTGTAGTAGACTATAGTTTCTGATGTGTAGAAACTGACAGTAAAAATATAAAATTAGTATTTTTAATACTTCTTCAAATCCAAGTGAAATGAAAATGTAAAATATGTGAGTACAAATTAAATGATAAAACAGAGAGCAAACTCCTGCTGTTAGGCATAAAATTGAGGTACCACATTTTTTTCACAGTAACTGCATATGCCAGATAATTTTCATATCTAGTGAAGTTTAATGTGTGATGTTAGATTAAAAACAAGCTTCTAAATATTCAGGCATTATTCACAACTGGTGTATTTTTTTGTTGTTTTTTTATGTGACAGTAAACTCAAACTGGAATTAAACTGGATTATTTATGCAACCATTTCTCTTGGCACAGGGATATTTGACAGTAGGCCATTGCAGGGGATGGAGCAGGTGAAATCTGCAGTATGACTCAGAAGGAAATGTCTATTTTGAGATCACCTCCAAAATTTTCTGGGTTGTGTTTTGACAGCCAATCTGGCATTTGTTACTTCCCAGTAGCTTATAAAAATTTTCAGTTTTACTTCAACTTGGTTGTATTTAATTTTTTTCTTTAAGAAATGAGATAGTTGCATCCTGGCTGCTTACAAGACCTTGCAATATCTACTTTTGTAAACTTCAAAGAAACTTCTTATTTTGTAGAACTGAACAAATCCCGGGAGAAGGTGGAGAAGTGGAATGTTGACCATTCCAAGAGTGACAGGATGGTTAGAGACCTTCAGGCTCGAGTGGATGATCTGACAGAAGCTGTTGGTGCCAAAGATTCACAGCTAGCTGTGCTGAAAGTACGGTTGCAAGAGGCTGATCAGCTCTTAAGTGCTCGGACAGAAGCTTTGGAAGCACTGCAGAGTGAAAAATCACGGTACTTCTTCATTTCATACTTTGGAATTATGCAAATACTAATAAGTTTGAAAAAATCAAGGTAGATAATTTAATGTCTTCAAGAATAAAAATAAATAAACTAATGAGGAAAGATTTGAAATACAAGAATTAAAGTTTGCATTGAAACTCCTCTATCATAGTTGGCAGTGGGAGCAAGACAATTAAATAGAGCATCTGTTGGCATCTGATTATCAAAATCCATTTTGTGTAAAGTATTTGTTTGTGTCAGAAGCTGAAGATTGCAAGAATTTTTTTTCTTGAAAAACAGACTTGCTTATCCACAAATATACAGATTTTTCTGAACTTATCTCACTGCTGGGATATGGATACTCCAGAATATAGGCCAGGGAGGAGAAGTGTGAGCCATTAACTCCAGGCCTCACACCTGTAGTCTATATGCAATAATCTACTGGGCAAATTTTCAAAGCTGGTCTGGAAGCCAGGAGGTTACATTTCTACACGAAAAATCACACCAACTTGCTTCTTTTCCAATAAATGTGTGTCCCTATTGCAGGATAATACAAGACCACAGTGAAGGAAGCAGTTTACAAAATCAAGCCCTTCAGACTCTTCAGGAGAGGCTGCGTGATTCAGACTCTGCACTCAAGCGAGAGCAAGAAAGTTACAAACAAATGCAGGTTAGACATGAAGAGTCAGGAAGACTCTAAGACTCTGATTTTGAGATCAGATCCATGGGGTTCCATGTGCTCTCTCCTCCCTTTGACTTCAGTTCCTGTTCTGGGTACTTAATTGCTTGGAAGGGTGTGCTGCTGTCTGCTGCACTAAATACCCTTGAGATGCTAATTTATTTCTTACATGTTATTTGAAAGCTTCGTGAGTAAAAGTTTTTGAGGATTAATGTTGACAATTTTTACTGGTTTTTTTTTTATGCTAAGTTTAATGTTAATACATGTTTGAAAAGTAAATTGGTAATCAGTTTCCTTTTCCATGGTGTGGTGTTACACAATGTGTTGTTGCACAATTTTACTGTGAGATCTTAAGACGAAGGATCACTTCTGTGGTAAAGATGCAAGTATACATTACTGATAGAGAATGTTTTCTATACTTAATTTGGTCTTTGTTATGTATATTAACATCTCTGAAAATCTTTATCAGTGTCTATTTTGGTTTTTTTTGCAGTACTTCAAAATATGTCATACTACAATTGATAATATTTTTTGAGGGGCAAGCTTGCTTTTTTTTGCTAAATAAATGTGAATAATAGGAAGATATTTATTCCCTCACTATTTGTGGTGAGAGAAGGAAAAGCATATTCTTATTTGGATTATTTACCACTTGCTTAAGCAAGCAGAGATTCTTTCCATGTAGCAGTAATGAGTCTTTAAGTTGGAGGTGGTAGATAGGAGGTGGTGGTGGTGTGCTCTGTGTAGTTGCTTTTAAACTTTCTTTTTTCCTTCCTAGGTTGAAGTTGAGGCTGTGTTTAAACACAAAGTATTGTTTCTTTGTTACTAATAGAATGAGTTTGCGGCTCGTCTAAGTAAAATGGAAGCAGAACGTCAGAACCTGGCAGAAGGGATAACTGCAGCAGAGAGAAAGTATTTAGATGAAAAGAGGCGAGCTGATGAGCTTCAGCAGCAAGTTAAAGTAACTAAAAGCCAGCTAGAATCTGCAAAACAGGAACTGACAGACTATAAACAGAAAGCTACTCGCATTCTCCAGGTAAGCGCTGTTGTGAAGAAATACAGTGTGATTTGTGTGCTTTAACTGCTTTAAGGTGTTATGCTTCAAATAATCGAACCTGTGGTATATTTTTTCATGTGACCTGTAACGTGTTCTGGGGCATATCTATATACATGTATAGAACAGCTACCAAGTCTGCCTTTTGTAAACTTAAGTTTATAGATGAAGTTATGGAATTGAAATGGTAGTTCAGGTCCTGAACCTGAAAAAAAATCCAAGGGGACCATTGTGCTTATTGTGCACCATCTGTCAGTGTGTTCCACATGCAAGAGTCCAGATAGTTAGATGAAACTGCAGTAGATGAAACCTACAATTGGTTCCATATCCAGTATTCTTGATTCAGGAATATTACTCTGTTGTGTCTGGGGCTGAAGCATAGCATAGAATGGATACTTAACACATAACCAGAGAATATTTTTCCATGTCCTGATTAACGTGATATGAACAGTGGCAAAATCAGGGATTTTGTGAGAAGTTCTGTACTATGTAAATTGTCAAAGATACCATGTCCAGATGTGGTTGGTTTGTCTTGTTTATAAATGTTAGCAAGATGTTGAAGATAGAGATCTCTTCTTAGAATAGTTAATTTAGTCGAATGTTCAAGGACAGGTTCTAAATCATCTTGGTAAATGTGAAGAGCCTAAAATCACAAGTCAATGTCCACATAACACTAGGCTGACCCTGAATAAAATTATTTATCCTCTTTCCTGGAAGAGTTATTGCTGTATTAGGTTCTTTATTTTGTTGGCAGGAGAAAAAGGGGGTCAGTTTTGTCTATAGTGTTTGTTGGTGTGCATCTTGTCTGTTTCAGTACCAAGAGGGCCAAAATTGTTATCCATGACAAGTTTAACATTCCAGGCACTTGTAAAGAAAACAGCTGTACTCTTCCACAGATAACATAGGCTTTCAGTTAAATTAGTCTTATGGCATGCAGGAAATCAGAAGAATTATCAATATGGAAGCATTTTCATTTTCAAATGTGTAGGGTCAGTGCTGGATAAAAGAACAGAGAAACCAGTCATTATAGCATATTCTAGATGAGCACTTGTTCAATCCTGCTAAAAATAATGTATTGACTTATTTTTTCAGTCTAAAGAGAAGTTGATAAACAGCTTAAAAGAAGGCTCTGGTATTGAAGGCCTGGATAGCAATACAGCAAGCACGGTGGAACTGGAGGAACTGAGACATGAGCGAGACACTCAGAGAGAAGAAATACAAAAACTAATGGGGCAAATGCAACAGATGAGAACAGAGCTGCAGGTAGCTGTGCCCATGTACACCTGTGTTTGCAGTTAGCTACAACAAAGGACTGTTCTCTTGTATACTGTGGGTCTGTTTCTAGTATTTATTACCTTACTTCCCTCTTCCCTCACTCCTGTGTCCTCCTTTTGAGGGAAGCATTTCTTTCCTAACAATCATAGTGATTTCTCTAGCCATCACCTATATTCTTTTCTGCAAGAGCTACTAATCCTTGAAGCACTGTAATCCAAGTCATCCATGCCCATCTGCTGGCATAATGGGCTCAACACAGCAGCTGCATGCAAGCCCATTTTACACAGTTTTAGCCTGTAGACAGTAGAAAAGAAGAAACAGAGGCTTTTCGTGTTCAAAAAATGTATTTATTTTATTACTGGGTTACTAAAAATATTCCGTATGAAATGACCAAATGTAATTTATCCAATACACCCACACCTTCCTTTTCCTTTGAAGAAATATTGCACATGCTACTTTTTTTTGCTGTTACCTATGACAGATTGGCAGTAACATTTGAATGTAGTGAAATGATTATATTTGTGTTCATTTCAGGATATGGAGACACAGCAGGTAAGCGAAGCTGAGTCAGTGAGAGAGCAGCTTCAAGACCTGCAAGAGCAGATATCAGCACATAAAATGGCCAAGCAAGAGGCAGAAGCTGAACTAGAACGGCAAAAACAGGTAAGGAATTCTTGAAAGCTGGATCTCTTTTTAGGCCCCATGTGGTGTCATCAGCAAAGCATTTGGCTTAAGAGAATATTTGGATACTTGGACAGTGTTTGATTAATTTTTTGTCTAGCACTCCACTAGGTCAAGGAAAGTGCAGCCAAGATTAAGCAATGGTCAGGGCCTTCTGGATACTGCTGATGAACAGAGATCCTGGTGAATAAACAGGACCCTAAGGGAGGGCACAGAATTGATTAGGATCTTGAATTTTATTAATCAGGGAAACAATCAAACAACAGGGATATAGTAACAAGAGTAACATTTTTTATATCAAAAAACCCTAATACTGAAAGTGGCTATTGTGAATCTCCCTGTGCTCAATTAATACATAAGTTGTAGCATGTAAAACAATGTCATTTTAGTGCCAATTTTAGCGGTAATTTATTTAATCCATTTGTTACTCAGTTCTGAATCTAATTGTCATTACTTCTAAACTGCTCTAGTAGACAAATTGCTGATAAAATTATGTTAATGAATTCTGTCAGATTATGTCATCTTTTTGAGCAAATTCTGCCTTGATTTAAGCAGTTGCTTGCTATAAAGAGAGCGGGGGAAAAAAGGCAAACTTGTATTTCATGTGAACAAACTTATTATGCAGTAGGAATTGGACAAATATTTTACATGTTAAAAAATTTTCCTTGTAAGAAAAAGCTCATGTAAAGAGAATTGATAACGAAGAAAGCACGAGTCCTCTGTATCTGCTAGGAACAATTTATCTTACAGGATTATCTATCCTTTCAGAAATTACATTTTAATGGGATGCTCGCAGCTTGAACTAATTAAAAGGCAGAAGTCGAGGTCTGCTCTTGATGGGTAGCTGATGTTTATTATGTCAAAGCAGATGGTAGATTGTATTTTGTTACTCCTGCCCTTCTGAGGAATATGCTTTAAGTCAGTAGAAAGAGTGAGGTGAATTAAAAAAAAATCAGTTATTGCAGAAACTGAAGTCTTCCTCTCGATGACACCCATTTACGTGTGCTTTTAACATAATTGCTTGTGTTGATACTTAATATAATTATGGTCTGTTCTGTCTGGGAGTTGCTTTAACTTGTCATAAGGTTTCTGAAACTGAAGATGGAAAATAAGTAGAGATGTTATGTTTTTGTACATCTGGTGGTTCAAAGGGAGGACAGGATTATCTGTTTTCTGTGGTAACTGACAGCTGAAGTCATAGTGATTTGAAGATTGTTTTCATTTAAAAGATAAGCTCGACAGGTCTTTAAGTGGGAGCTAAAGTAGCCACTAAATCATGGGAGTAACAAAACTTAACAGTTAAATTTACTCTTCAGTAATTTTTTTTTAATATTCCTTCTCCTTTCATATCTGCTTTGTTAATTTATCCTAAACTTTAGAGGAAGATGTATGTCATACAGAATTATAGATAGCTGTGCAAAGGGTTTTCAAACATGTTTAAAGAATGGTATTTTGAATTAATGAGTTTATTTTAGGAACTACAGATACCCCCTAAGTATTTTGTGATTGTTACGTTATTGACATAATTTTTAGATAGAACTGCAACAAATGGTGAAAGTGTAAGGAAGATAAAATTTTGGTCCCAATGAAATTGTGTGAGTCCTAGTAAACAAGTCTGTATTGATATTTATATTAGGGCAGTCTCCACAAAAGAATTTCATTAGCCTTGTAGGTTGTGTCTTGATACTCAGCCCTCTCTATCCCCATACCCCCCTGTCCACGACAGACACGTAACTAAGATAATATTTCAGTTTGTATTTGATTGCAGCATATTGCTTTTTTGTGTTCTGTTGTGAAACTCTAGATAACTAGAGTTTATCTCTCAAAATACATATATGTATAAAATCTTTTATGTATAATTGTGATAAATTTTATAGGAACTTCATTATACTGAAGAAGAACTGTATCGAACAAAGAATACTTTGCAAAGCAGAATAAAAGACAGAGAGGAAGAAATTCAGAAGCTCAGAAATCAGGTGTGTATAGAAAACAATTTTATCCCCTTCAGTTATGAAAACAGTGATAGTTTAGTCAAATGAGTAGTTCCTATCCTGGAAAATCCTGTAAGCATTCTACTAGTGAGGTACAGTGTACTTGTTTTCAATAAAGAGTAGAGTTTTGAGAGTAGGGAATACAAGCGGGGAACCATCTAAATAGCCTATTTTATAGCTGTATGTGCTTTTATATAAAGGAGGGGGAAAAATCAACCACTGTCCCAACTAGACCTGGTGGGGGGTGTTGGATTAATGTTCTTCTCTTTGCAGACTAAAAATACTCGTTGGAGTTTGATTAGGTCATTATGAATTCTGCTAAGATCCTTGTAACTGTTCAAAGAACCTAAGTTATATCCTGCAGACTCTGTGATCCATCTGTTCCACTGTTCTATCTTGGCCAGTGGCAGTAGGGGCCACCACGTGAGCCTGGTCACTTCCTTCACTCCTGTGTACCTGCTCAGCATCAGCAGTAAAGATTTAAACATTAACAACCCTAATTCAACTAAGTTCTACTGCTATGTGGATGGACCTGTTTCCCTTGTATCAGTCTAATTCCTTTTGGAACCTCCACGTACTTGTGAGCCCCCACAGTCTCCTTGGGCAGCCTGAAGGCATAGGCCTCGTTCTGTTAAATTACCTTGGCATAGTGAAAGTACGCTGTTTATGGAGAAATTGGTAGTCTGGAGTCAGGTGTGGTCAGCAGAGCAGTTACAGTGTCAGGATTTGGAAATGGTTGTGATGTGATACAGATTTCTTGGGTATGTTGGCAGATGAATGAATTTTCTGGTAGTGCTGAACTTCAGGACTACCTGCACCTGCCTCTGCCTGGTTGCAGGCACCTAGTTTGTATTTTGCATATCTGTAATTCCTGATGACTCTGTTTTTTCGTTAATGAAGCTACATCTTTGTGGAATATGATGCCACAAGGTGGCTGAGGTCCAGGACTGGAGTGAATAGATGAGCTATTGCACATATGGCAGATCTGGTGATTTCCATTTGCTTGAAATATTTTCTGCAAATTCAGTGGCATCATCCATGTCAAATGCATGATCCATTTGCTGGCCTTGCAGTTTCTATTTGCTAGTACAATCATGTTTTCTGCCTTGGTGCTCCTCAGTTCTTCTGCAACATATCCTGCATTCTCACCATTTCATTCCTGTTTTCCTGTAAAATGGCATCAGGTTCTCCCCATTTGTACTGAGTTTTTCCTTCCTTGTGTGAAAACATTTTTACATACTCACTAAGTTGAAAGTATGGTAGCCAGTCTGGATTAGCTTGCTATTGATTGCTGTTGAAACTTGTCTCTGAGGCATAGCACGGGTGTTGTGATTTAATTTAGGCTTTTACAGAATCTTTCATATGATTCTAGGTAGAAAACAGAAAGATACATTTTTACAGAGTTTCTTTTATGTGTGATGTAAACAGTTAACAGCTGTTGAAATTAGGTTTCCTCTTTTTTGCACTCATCAGTGATAGTTTTGATGGCATTATCCTGTAAAAATTCTGCTGTGGAGTAACTTGGTTCTTGAAAGCTTAGGTTATTATAGAGCTTTGTAATATGTCAGTTGGTCAGAGTTTGAATTTAGAATGATTTTTTTTTTGTTTGCTTTTTAGCTTACAAACAAGACTCTAAGCAGTAGTAGTCAGACAGAATTGGAAAATCGGCTTCATCAGCTGACAGAAACACTAATTCAGAAGCAAACCATGTTAGAGAACCTGAGCACAGAGAAAAATTCACTTGTGTACCAACTGGAACGGCTGGAGCAACAGCTGAAAGCTATCCAAGGCACAGGTGCAAATGGACCTTCCATTAACATGGCAGGCATTGATGGTGCTGAAGGTAAATGAGGAAATACAATACTTAAAACTCTTGTCTTTTCTGCAGTCCAGGCTGTTTTGTTTCCTAATGTCTTTCCCTGAAAGTCTGAGTTTGTAAGGAAAAATAAGTGCTGAAAATAGGCCACTTATTCTAGAGACCTTCTCTGCAGCAGCCAGTATCATAAAAATAGTTAACCAGAAGCTCCTTTTTGTGAGCAAATGACTTCAGTAAATTTAATAAAGCCAATTTAGTCTTTAATTCTCAATACTCTGGCACTGTTGGAATAATTCTGACACAGGTGCAAATAAACTTGTATTTGGGGGTTTAAACTGAATATTAGAAACAGGATTTAAGTGTTCTCTTGCAAAAAGGGTTTGTGAGGAGAGTAAGAATGGAGTACTTCCTTTGGAGAATTGATCTGGTTTAAATTAATTTCTTCCTTCCTTGCTTTCTGTTTTTCTTGAAAAGCAGCTTAAAATATGATGAGGTTCTGATAAGGTAGATTTGTCTGTCCTGTATTGCTGGGACAACCCCAGCAGTTGATCCAATGTGTTGAGATGTTACTTTTCAGTGCCAAAATTTGTCATTTTGTATATATGTTAAGTAACTTTAAAAGCAACGGACAGTCACCAAGAGATGTGAAATAACAGTACTGACTTTTTCTCTGCTTATCAAATCTGGAGTTGTTTGTAAGTAACTTCAGAAAGCTGAAGTTTAGTTATACAAAAGTAACATCAAATTTTTTAATGAAGTTGATACATAGTAAACATGTAAATAAAGTAAAAAATTGATTGTACAAGTTAGCATCAGAAAGGCTAATCAAAGTTTCACTGTTTGAGAGTAAAAGAATTTGAGTAACAAAACTTAACAGTTACCAGTATCAAGCCCATCATTTTTTACACCAAATAATAGTTACTGTGACGTGATGGAATTGAATATCAATATATCCATTTAGTAAACTAATAAATTTTAAAAATATACTAAGTTGAAGAAAAATTTGACTTGGTTGTAAGTGTATCAAGAATTGACGACACTACAATCATACTGATCACTATTTGTATATTATTTTTATATATATTTGTTATATACTATCAGTTTGTTTTACTTAAGCAACAATTTGTCTGATTTTTGCACTTTTTCCCATCAAGCAGGGGCTCGTCTGCGCAGTGTCCCTGTGCTGTTCGCTGACGCGGATAGCGGCGTGGCAGGAATGTACGGCAGGGTCCGCAAGGCTGCCAGCACCATCGACCAGTTCAGGTAAGGGTGTCCCCAGGGAACACGCCTGTAGTCACTGTCATCCTGTCACAGTGTTCAAGTGACACACTTTGGTGTGTATTATTCCCTTTTGTGAAGGGAAAAGGTTAAAAGAATGCAGCTGAAGTATGGTATAACATACTAAGTATTGACCCACTTCACTTGTGCTTTCCTGTGACATTAATATTCTTAAGCTTTTGCAAATTATTGTCAATTATTTAAACAAAGCTCTTACAGATTTGGGTGCAAGAGGTTCCCTGAGTTATGAAAAAAATATCTAATCAAATTCATTACATCCATCTTCTACATTTTTTACTTTCAGAGGTTTTGACTGTGTCTGTGATAAACTATAAGAGTGTATTAGTGGGGGAGTATCATCTGTACTCTTTCGGTCCTGATGAAGACAAGATTCTGCCTTCTAAGCCAATGCAGCAGATTACCTTGGAAGATAATCTGTTTGAGGAATTAGTAAATGGAAATCATTCTGGATCCAGCAACAAATTTGCTTTGAACCCTTTCTGAGGAGTTAGGTGAATTGACAGTATTCACATCAAAGGTGTGCTACAAAACTTGAAACAAATACCAACAGAAAACAAAATTTGATAATACTTCTTAGTCATTTGAAAGCAAGATACCTTGATGGAAAGTCCTTTTTGCTTCCATGGTACTTGAATTTCATTGTGACAGGATTTCTGTGATTGGGAAAAAATTAGGAGGGTTTTATGGTCTGAATTTTCTTACCCCACTTAATGTTTTGAGTACATGAAATAAAATTCAAGATAACAACAAAGCTTTGTGTGTATTTGAGAAACAAAGCCATAATGTTTGAATTTGTGGTGACTGAGATGAGAGTAACAAGAATTTATTGCTCAGTGTTAAATTGTGTGTTTTGTTTTCTCTTGCTACCCGTGTAGCATTCGGCTGGGAATCTTTCTGAGGCGATACCCCATAGCAAGAGTCTTTGTAATCATTTACATGGTGAGTCAGCTTTCTTCCATGCAAGATTTCCATAGCCAGTTTATATGCCAGTATGTCTTAAATGGAAAGGTTGATGCTCAAAAAGCTATAATTAACAACTCAGTGTGGGTTTTTTGAAAGTGGACCAAATAATAATGCTTTTACAACAGCATTTTGGAGTCATGTTGCTTGGCAGTTTTCAGTTTTTCCCAGAAATTCTTAGTATATCAGTCTTAAAGACACTTATGTAACTACCATTTAAAGGCCTGTGAAAGTAGATTCTAGTCGTAAAATATGGAATAATAGTGACCCATTGCTAAGGTTAACCTGCCACACCTGCATGCACTGCATTTAGGAAAATGACATGTTTTAGAGGTTTTTTAATATTTGACTCTTCACTTTGGTGTTTTTTCGGTGGCTAATGATCACTCTTCTCTAGTAGCTGAAAAAGTAGCAAGGCAAGTTTTTCTTGGTAGACTTAAACAAATAGAAAATTGCTCACCCACATCCGGCAAAACTGTCAGGCTGGCAATTGCTAGAAGTGAAATGCCTCCCTTATCCACTGGGGGGCAGGTGCCTGTCAGCTGCAGGGAAAGGCAGGCTTTGTGAAAAACACCGAGGGCTTCTGCTGCTTGAGCTGCAATCTGAAGGGAATCTTGGTGGTGGCTGTATGAGAGCAGGGCAGTCAGTGGCAGTTACCCCTTTTCAGCTCAAACCTTGACCATGACTACTATAACTTGAATTTTTAAAAATATTTTTTAAATAAATGTGGGTTATGTATTCCTTTTTGCACTCCAGGCAGCTTCTATTCTAATTGGATAATTTCAGCCAAATTTGAATGAGAATTAACATTCCTACAGAGTTCATAAAAATGCCTCAAATCAGTGCCTGTGTTAAGGAGAAGGAAATCAGAGCTTGGCTGGTTTACAGTCTGGTGTCAGCCAGTTGGCACAGGAGTAGTGGCTTACCAGTCACTCGAGACACATCACATAGTGTGCAGGCTGAGGGCTGGATATCAGAGGGAACAGCTGAAGTCACTGTGGCATGGAGAAAAAGAGAAACCAGACAACACAAATCTGTAGGAAAACAGGCTGTTTTCCTCCTATTTTTGGCTGCTTTATTTTTGCTGCTTGTGTAAAGTCTTCTGTTTTCTGTGAATAGATTCTTCAGAATCTGATTTAGCATTTCAATGTTGAAATGCCAATTATTTTTTTAGAAGTATCTGATTAATAGAAAAAAATATTTTAATAAAAATATTTCTACCAAACAAGTTCTATCATCTCTCACTGAGAGCTCTCCTATTTACTGCTGCTGTGGATGGTGATTGTCAGTGCTAAATTCATTTCTTTCTTTTTCCCAGGCCTTGCTTCATCTCTGGGTTATGATTGTTCTCCTTACCTACACCCCAGAAATGCATCATGACAGTCCCAGTGGCAGGTAGACTGAGTCAGGACCATATGCTGTGCTCATGTGGTGTGGACTGGCAATGCCTTTGAATTATCATTTCTGAAACATCAGCAAACTTCTCCTCTTGGTGTTTTGGAAGGATGAAAACCATCATGCCTGATTTATCACTACCTTTCAAATACATGTGTAATACTATGTAGCTTTTTCAATTTACCTAAAAAAGCATCACTTCCCTGCAGAAATGAAGCTGTTAAGCTCAGCTCTGATTAGCTTTCATATTTTATGTAGACCCTCTGATGATTAGAGTGAAACATAAGGTCTGTTCTGCAGAGAAATGCAAGGAATTCTGAAATTGCAGATATATCTGGTACAAATTGTTTTAGGTCATACTGGATGTGGGCTATGGTCAGGTAATAAACTGTATTTAGCATTTTAAATAAACTTATTTCTGGTTTCTTTCAGTCTGCTTTTGCACTTCTGTTTTTAACTTTGTACATAATAGGCTTTTCCTTAACATTAACTGGAAAAAGGAAAATGGATTGGTGCAATATATTTTTGTAAATAAGTTTAAGAATAAAATATTATGCATTCTTCTTAGCTTTGTACTCCTAGTGCAATAGATGTATCTTTCCTACCAACTGAATAGTGGGGCTGCCTATTTAAAGGCTGGTATTTTAGCTTTATTAGAGAAAGAGAAATGGTTTTTGAGAATAAGGTTTAAACTGTTGAGAAGTAATGGTGTTTCTTTTTGCACTTGAAATTTGTATACTTTAACTGCATTTTCTTATACCTCTCTCATTAGTACATGTCTTAATCAGATCTTATTGAAACATTTATTTTCTAAAGCTTTGGGTACTTAATTAAAACTATTTCTATATGAAATCTATCAAAACATTAAAATTTTCTCATGTCTAAACACTCACCAAATATACTAATAAACAAACCTCATCAAATATTTATAGTAAAACCCAAAATACCAAACCTACTGTAGAAGTTCTGTTGTTGGATTGTGGCATTCTATAATCATGAATTATCAATAGACAATCACACAAGGTCACTTTCTTTCCTTAAGAAATTTCTTGGTTTTTTGTGTGGTGCTCACAGCTGGGTAATGAAAAGATGACTGCGAGCAGTTTGTCACTCTTGCTCTTCAGGATGTGGTTCAGTTTTTATGTGGCTTGAACACACAGCATTGGGTCCTGTGCATGAAGTCTGTCACTCTGGCTCCTATGGAAGTGTTACAGTGGACAAATGACTGTATTGCTGCTCTGACTCAGATCTTGCAGAGAAAACTGAAATGTTTGGATAAACTGAATAATAAAAGACAGCATTTATTCTAAGTTGTGTCTGCCCTCTTTTCGCATTTGTTGCATTTTTCCTAATTCCTGTTGCCTGTTTTCTTTCCATTCTGGTGCTGCAGCCACTTTTGAAGCCCAGGGGGAGTTGGTATGGAAGGAGATCGAGTAAAGGACCTTTGCACACTCATTTTCTACACGCATCCACTTTTTTCATTTAAACACTTCTAAAACACTGAATCTTTGGATATTTCAGTATATTGTGATATTTTGGGGGAAACATTATTAGTGGTATAAATGCCTTAGAGCTTTATATCTAGTCTTACTTCCTTTTCTCTTTTGGTTTCCCTTTGTGTGTGTGTGTGTGTGTTTTTGGTTGGTTTCTTTGTTTGTGGGGTTGTTTGGTTCCGTTTTGGGGGGGTTGGTGGTTTTTTGCTTGGGGTTTTTGGGGTTTGGTTTTGTTTTGGGTTTTTTTTTGGTTGGTTGGGTTTTTTTGGTGATTTTTTTTGTGGGTTTTTGAGGGGTTTTTTGTTTGTTTGTTTGTTTGTTTTGTTTAGATAACTTTGGAATGCACAGACTCTTTGGTGAAACTTAGTGAACCTGTTGCAAAACACTTCATCATAGATCAGTATTCTTTTCTTCAGTATTCCACACTTCATAGTAGAAGTTTCACAGGGGTAAGCAGTAGAAGATTTCTGCTAACTTTTTCCTATTGAACTGAGCTTTTGTATTCCAGTATCAGTTTGGGCTTTTGTAGTGTTGACCCTGTGGTGAGGATAAAGTCTTTGATACAAGGCACTTGAATAGCATCAGCCCTGTGTTGTGGACAGTGCTAAACAGTTTCAGAGCTAGACAAGAAATAACTACTCCACAAAGCTTTTGTTCGAACACTCTGGAATTTCTGTCCCACAGTTCATTGCCTGCACAGATGCAGTGCAAGAACATGCAAGCCCATGTGTTGGAGTCTCTGAAGATAGATGTCACATTTTGAGTTGAAAGCTAAGATGTACTTCCTGCCTCCAATCAGTGGTGTTGGTCCCCAGTGTCATCTGTGCAGATTTGTGAAGTGAGCCACAGCTACAAGTCAAAGGTGCCGTGAGTACACCATTCTGACAAGCAGCTCCTCATGGTGGTGCCTTTCTCCTGGGAGGCTGCCTCGCTGAAAAAATGGCTTTGCAGTGAACAAGCCTCTGGTAGCCTCTCCTAAGAGGTGGGAAGATACTCCAAGTGCCAAGTCTCTTCTTGAGGGACTATCAAACTGCTGGGCAGTTAAACTACTCCCACTTCAGAGACCAGAATATCAATTTCAGGGTTTTGAAAATATTTTGCAAATGCTGACCCTATCTTTCCACACTCTGTAGCCTAGCACCAGATATAAATGATCGTCATGACTCACAGAAAACAGGAATGTCATTTCCCAGCTGCTGTATCTCACTGCTTGAGAGCACAATGGGCTATATTATGTTTGAAAAGTCTAGTTTTATTTCCTTCTTTCCCTCCTTCCAGGACAGAAACCACTCTAGGTACCAAGCATACAGTTTGACAGAGTGAAAATGATGAAAAATGAGGAACAAGGTTAATAGGGAGCCCTGCATTATTTGTTTATATTTGTTTGCCCCCTCCCCATCTGTGCCCAGTTTCCAGGCTGTGGTCAGAAGGACAGAGTCCATCATGCTGCCTTTTGGAAGGAGGTGAGAGGAGCTGTCCCCTCCAGGCTGGCTGCCAGACAGACTGAGGGGAGGGCAGGAGCTGCTCAGGTGGAGGAGGCTGCAAAGGGAGGCAGGGATGGGAAGTGAGAGCAAAACTACTCTTTCCCTGCTACTCTGCAGCCTGGAAAAGGCCTGTTTGTTTCAGACTCTGCTCATCTCAGTACATGTTCAATTAGGCAGATTACTTGGAGACAGATTTGGGTTTCTGCAAAAGAGGGCTTTGTGTGCATCCTCGCAAGCCCTCATGTGACATCATACTCTTCTTTGCCACCTTGGTTTGCTGATACCTGATCTGTGCCTTATTTGCTGTGCCAGGTCAGCCACATGTATACTGAGACCCTGTGCAAAGGAAGTGACTTTACTGCTTGATTGCAGATAACATTAACAAGGGGGAAATCAGAATTGGATGGTAATTAATCTGCTAATGTCTTGTCAATATAGATGAGAGACATTGCTTTACCAGAGAGAATGGATTTCTATGCTGGCTGACTGCAGCCTGATTATAAGATTTGACATTAACATGTTGCTAGATATTTAGCTATGAAACTGTAAGAATAATACAAAGAATTAATTGGAATTTCATGTGCTTTCATTTGTATGTTATCTTCCTGCCCTACAGCTTGAGTTTGAAAGCATTGACTTGGAAACAGGCAGACAGATGTCAGCAAACCAGAAATTGTGACAGAAAAATACCAGCTCCCAAAATTATCTGCATTATTCTAACAGGCATCCATGTGCATGCCCTCACGTAAACAATCCTCTGAGATACACAGTTTCCTTTCAGAAATGCACTCACTAATTTAATCTCTATTTTAGGCTACTCGAGGCTGGGCTGGTGGCAAAACTGGATCCCACCACTGCATTCCACAAATAGTGGAATGATCTTTTGAGTTCTCCCTACCTAATGTTGCCACCTGGCAAAAGCTGCTTGAATTAAATGCTGTCCATCAAGGAGTTACTGCAACCTGTTTGGAGAAAGTATCTGATACTCCAGAGAGCTCAAGGAACTGGAGGGATCATGAACCATAGACAGGATCCAAGTGAATCAAGATGTGCAAAAGGACTGGGCTGGGGACACAGAGACACTTGTTTCAACTTGGAGGGGAAAAAACAAAAATTGCTGATTTATGATTGCAGACATTTGGTAGTAATGAGGTTATAAGTCTGACAGGTCAAATACCATAAAAGAGACATCCTGTGAGAGAGTAAAAGATAATAAAAGAGAAGCAATAGCCTTTTTGTGCCATTACTTAGGCTTTTCTAGTCAAGAACCAGGAGCATGGGTGTTTGTCTAGAATTGACCTTTCCTATGCCAAATTCTAGGTCTCATTCAGGGAGATGTTGCATGTGCAGATTTTCATGTTTGCATGTTCTATTCAAATCAGGCAAATTACAAAAAAATATTTTGAGTCCACATTCTTTGAGGAGAAACTGGAAGAGGACACAAATAAGCAAAAGTCTGAGTTCTGTAGCAGCAAAGGGATGGACTCCAAATGTTCTGCAAAATCAAGCATATGTGTTTGGTAAAGGTCTGTGATAAGAAATAGATATTCTTATTTGCTGAAGTTAGCAAAGCTGAAATTAATCACCTGCAGCAAAATAACTGATAGGATACAGAGAAGATCTGATCTTACTGGAATGGGATAGAGTGAATGTTGATTTTTTTCCCCACAGAAAAGGAGTCTCTTTTGGCATTCATAGTAAAAAGAAACGTTATCAAAGACAGCACTTTCTACAGTTTAGTGCTAATACACTTGATGTGTTTTCTCAATAGCTGATAAAAAAATATCACCTTAACACTAGTGTCTTGCAGCAACCTGGAATGGATGTAGTCTGCATATGCAAATTCAAGCAATAATTGTCCTAAGTTGTTCCATTTAAAAAATCAAGAAGCTTGTTGAAAGTATTTGTGTTGAAATCTTCAGTGACAAGAAAACATGATTCACAATTAGTGTTTAATTTGTAATTAGAAAACACATTCTGCTCTGAATGAGAGATGGGAATGCCATTTTTCTGCCCAAACAGGTGGTTAGTTGCTCGACAAGATCCCTGCCCATGAATGCCCCATCTCCACTGCAGCCTTCCAGTTTCCCTCCTGCTGCAACAACTGAGGAGGCTGCACAGCTGCAGCAATGAAACAAAGAGCAGAAATTGGTATTTCCCCAGCTGTTCATGCTGATGTTCAAGGCTTCCCTCTACAATAAAGCTAGCTTAGCTTGAATTGCCAAGTGGATATGCAGATTGAGACTTTCTCAAGTGGAATCTCCTAAAAACATATTTATGCACCTGAAGGTTAGAGTCTGGTTTGGGTTTTTTTTTGCAAAGCCTTGATTCTTCTGGGCCCTATTATCCCAGTGAACCATGACTTTGACCTCTATGGAAAACTCAGCTGGCCACAAACTGTTGACATACAAACTTTGGTAGCCCTTGCTTCCCAAAAGCAGCACATGGTTTGCCTTTGCACAGTCACGTGTGCCCCCTTCTTCAGGGGTGCTGGGAGGCACCGTGGGCTGCAGCTGCATGGCCCTGGCCCCTTGGAGCCTGGTTTTCCCAGGCTGCTGCCAGTACCCTGCCAGTGACCCCGCCAGTGACCCCATCTGCAGTCACGGGCAGGGAACATCTGCCTCGTGCCAGGGAGTAGGATATCCAGGACCAGGACACACCTGGTTCATCTGTGGTATGTGTGGCCATAACACCTCACCTTGCCTGGAGTGTCTCACTGCACATGGCATTTTTGCAGGAGAGCAATAGGAGAAGTTGTCCAAAATTCTGCTTCCAAGCCAACACAGAAGCAGGGTTGCCTGTGGAGAAGGTGGGAGTGATGCTGCCCCTGCCACCAAGCCAGCCACAGTTGGGGGCTGTTTACAGGCCAAAAATCCTGTGTCTGCCTGTGGGGATCAGGGAGGGAGAAAAGGTTGTCTAAGGACTGGGAGCCTGGCTTTGCAGCCAGAACAGACCTTTCCAGAGGCATAAAGCACAGTGGTGTGATCCACCTGTATCAGCTATACATGACTATTTATCATTAATCCAAGGTTATTGAAAGCATTGGTTTGAACTGCCTGCACCTGCTGCTTCCCAAGGGTTCACACAGATATCAATTATGCAACAAAAGACTTTAATAAAAGAGAACAGTACAGCTGCTGCTCTGTGGGGGCTGTGTCCTCCTGCCTGGGGCATGTACCCAGCCAGCCATGAGGCCCATCACAGCCATCTCCAAGCAAGTGTAGCCCTGCCCTGGCTCTGTCCACATCCAGCAGGGTGGAGGCAGTGGGATGAGATGGGGCACCCACTCAGAAACATTCACCTCATCAATTCTTACAGCTGATACTATTACTATTTGCTATTATTTTTACCTGGAACACCATGTGTTTTGGGAGGGAAAAGATGTTGAACCAAATACCACTCAGATCGTTTCCAAAAAAGCTTAGCATGTGATGTTGAAATACAGTTCTATGAATTACTTTCCTAGGATAAAACTTACACCTAGAGCTGAATGGTGGGGCAGAGGCTGAAAAACCCTTGGCTGTGACTCAAAGGAAGTTTCTGGGAGGGTCAGGACCGGCTCTCAACAGCACTGTGTTCCAGAAGCTCTAAGTTTCTTTGCCTCAGTTTCCTCTTGGATAACTCAGCTAGTTTCAAGAAACTGGTGCTTTCTCTTACCTCTGGAATTTAGATAAAATACCTGTTTTTAAGTCTTACCATTTTCCTCTCATTTTACTCCCAAGTTACCTTGTCTTTAGCTGCAAGGCCCCACAATACTCCAACCTCCTGCCTTGTGGCAGGAAGACAGAATGCTCCACTTTGCCTCGATGATGGGTTCAGGTCAGCAGCAGTATGGTACGTTCTCCCCCCTGGACTCTGTGAGGAAAAGCAAGGAGGATGTTTGCAGCATCCTTGTTGACCTGTGGAAGCTGAGTTTCCACCCACCTCAGCTCTGGAAAGAGGAAACCCCTGAGCCATCACAGCAGCCAAATAGACATCAAGGACCTGCTCTAACCTTGAGACCCAGTGACCTCAAGTATGGGAGCTGTTGAAGCCCAAGGTGCTTCTAAGCAACAGCTTCATCTGCATGTCCTCCCTCAGGAAGGCTGCTCTTTACTTAGTGCTTCAGATATTTCAGGCACCTTTTGAGTTCCTACATAGGAATTCTTTCAAGATTTTGGCATTACTGGCTTAAGTCCAAATTGGGGTATTCCCTGCAATAAGGGCTTATGTTAATGAAAAATTATTTACCAGTGCTTGACCATGAAAAGTTCTGGCAAGTATTGCCTTGATTTCAGTGACTAATACAGTGGTATTAGGAAAGAAATCTGCTGTCATGCAATTTCAGCTGAGGTTAGGGGTTGGCTCTGTCAGGTTTTCCCTACTGAGGAGGTATAATATTAGTTCAATGATTTTTTTTAAGGCCTGAAAACTACAATCTGTCAGAGAATAGGCAGATCTTGTTTATTTTAACCTGTGGCAGATTCTGGCAAGATAAGACCCAAGTTTGAGTTTTGGTTGAGGTGTCCCGAGGGGCAGCAGTGGGCAGCAGGGGCAGCAGTGGGCAGGATGCTGGTGCAGGGGCCAGGCTGCATCCTCCAGCTGCGACCTCCACTGCACGTTCAGTGCCCTGGGTTACAGAAACCAGGGGGATAAAACCTCCCCAGTGGTGGACTTTCTTAGATGCAGGTGTGCTGAGTCCTAAGGAAACACACTGAAGAGGGGTTAAAATGGATCCACTGTGTCCTAAAGCCACTCCTGTCTGGAGCTGAAGGAGGAGCAGGCACAAGCCTCGCCACAGCGGCTGCTGTTGCAGAGGGGAGGAGAGGCCTGTCCTTCACAAGGCTTGGAGCTCATCTTTTCCTCCTAGTCAGGATCAGCCAGGTCTGGCTTTTAACAGCAGGGTGCCTGCCTAAATCACTGGCTGGTAAATTATATTTTTCTGTCTAGAATGAGGTAAATGTGTATTTTATCTAGGTAATTAATCTGAGGGATAGAACTAACATGATTATTGTGTTTTCTTTTCCCTCACTCCTGTCAATATGGCCATGTGGCATTTGTATCTCAGAACCTTTATTAAACTGGTTTATTTGTAAGCAATCAAACAAGGAAAATTACAAGGACAAGGATGATTTTGTTCAGGCTGTCACCTTTATCTAGCACTAACAAGCTAGGAAATGACACTGCCTTTTATTGTCTTCCTATCTCTGTAAACTTGCTTTTATTTAAAAAAAAATAAAGCTCTTAAATAAGCAAAGAGGAACAGGCTTGGAAAATTCTGTGGACTCCAAGGTCCTTCTCTAGTTTTCCTCTGCAGGAACAAACACAACCCATTCCCCTTTTCCCACGTACAGAACCTGTTTATTAATGTGTCAGGAAGCATGACTCCATCTGCAACTTTGTCAAGACACAGGCAGGAAATTTAGGTGCTTGCATATACCAACTGCTACTGTCTGATAAATCTTTCCCCCATAGGTTTGGATAGTTTGGTGCCTTACCATAGGCTGCTCTTTGAAAATAGTGACTAGTAAGATACTCAAAGTTATCTTGCCAATGGAACCTCTTTTCTCAGGGCACTGAGTTATCTGAGAGGAAAATGCTGTATGTTACTGGAGGCTAGAAGCAAAGCAGTAGGAGAGTGTTGCACCTGCAGCTCTAGCAAAAGTCATCCAGTTACCCATCCACAGGTACCCATTTGTCCTGTATTCCATGTCTCCAGTGACTGTCCAACAAGTGCCTCCCACGTCCCCTTCAGTCAGAGCAGGCCAAGGTACACCCTGACAAGGGTCACTGGGTGGGTCACTCTGGTCCTGTGGATGGACAATGCTGGGGTCAGACCTGGGGCAGGGGCAGCCTGGCTGGACCCTGCCTGGACCCTGCCTGCACCCTGCTCTTCATTTGCAAACTGCCTGACTTCCAGTGCACTGCAGCACTGGGACCTGGCCACTCACCTAATCCAGTCTTGTGGGGTTTTTATAGTGATTTTCTCCTTGGAATTTTATGGTTTCAATGTGTGTTTTCCAAAGGCTGAAGCCCAGGCACAGATCCCAGGTGCCTTGTGGCCAAGAGCCATCTGCACCACTGCAGCAAGCACTGCAATCCAGCAATGATCTACCAGCTGGGAGACTGCAAAAACTGTTTTCTTCCAAGTTTCAAAAGCTTTAGGATTTACTCAGCACATTTTTTTTAATTTTCCACACAGCTTTAAGTAAAACTGAAATTACTGTTTAGTGTGGAAGTTGAAATATTTTAGAAATGACCACTCAGGCTGCTCAAAGGTTTTCAATTTCATGGTGAGGTAAATTCATTCTATATTTTAATTTCTGGAGAAGAGAAAGAAAATTATGGTATTGGACAGAGCTGGCTGCTTGCCCAGGGTGAGCTAAGTGACCTGGCCCAGGGTGGACTGGCTGGTCATCTCTGCTTTTCATGAGGGCTGCAGCTTTTAAAAATAATAAATTGCAATCAAATGAAATAATAAAATACAACAATCTTGTAAATCAAAGCTTTTAAAAAGCCTTCTTTTGATCTTCTCTTTCATATGTGAACATCTTATACAGATATATGCTGATATGAACAAGAGCAACCTCAGCAAAAGGAGTGTTAATCTCCTCCACCATCCCAAAAATGGTTCTATGTTACAGTCATTTTATAAATCTAATGAAACCAGCACACCCTTACTTACCAGTATTGCATTAAAACAAGTCAGGATAACACAGCTGTCCAGATTTAATTCTTACTGTGTATAGCTCAGATATCTTGCATGGATGCCTGCTGTCCTCTTTAAAGGAAATTATGTTTATATGTCAAATGCAAAGAAAGAATAATTCTTTTCTGAAATGTCAATGTTTTCTTATTGAAACTGTTCTCCTGGAGGGCTGAAAACCCCAATACAGTGAAATATCACATTACAGGAGAAAGTGGGACTGACTGTCAGAAATTAATTCCTCTGTTCATCCAGCCTCTGGTCATTATTGACAAAGGGTTGAGACAGACAAACCCAGAAATTGAATCATCTCTGAAAAAATAACAGCAATAGTGGGTTAAATAAGTTAAGGAATTGCTTAGTGCAGAGAAGAGAATCATAGAATGTGTTGAAAGTTCTTCCAATCCTGTATTTTTCAGTCTGGAGGAGTGGAAGAAAGAAGTTTAGAAGAATCAGGCCAGAAAACCAGCTGTATCTTGGGCTGCATCCAAAGCAGCATGGCCAGCAGGTTAAGGGAGAGGACTCTGCCCCTCTGCTTGGCTCTGGTGAGACCCCACCTGGAGCACTGTGTCCCCAGCAGAGGAAAGGCATGGACCTGCTGGAGTGAGCCCTGAGCAGGGCACAGAGAGGATCAGAGGGATGGAACACCTCTCCTGTGCAGAAAGATTGAGAGAGTTAGAGTTGTTCAGCCTGGAGAAGAGAAGGCTCCAGGGAGACCTTGTTGCAGCCTTTCAGTAATTGAAGGGGGTTATGAGAAAGATGGGGCCAGACTTTTTGTAGGGCCTGTTGCAACAGGACAACGGGGGATGTGTTTAAACTAAAATAAGTTAGATTTGAGATTTAGATATAGTGAAGAACATTTTTACAATGAGGATAGTGAAACACTGCACAAGTTGCCCAGAGAGCTGGGAGATGCTAAACCCTGGAATATTCAAGGACAGGTTAGATGGAACTCTGAGCAACCTGATCTGGTTGAAGACATTTGTGCTTGTTGCAAATAGGTTGAACTAGATGACCTTTAAAGGTCCCTTCCAACCCAAGCTATTCTATGATTTTGTGATGCTGTGGTTCAGTGGGGTGTCTGATCCACATTACACCAAAAAGTGTGGTGTGCCTGGTTGCAATCCTAGTGTGACCTGCTGCTCTGCTTGAAGAAGAGACAGGTCAGCAGTGTTGGAGCAAGAGGGCCTGAGCAACAGGCTTTGAAGAGGAAGAATAGTCTAGAGGCCGAGGTCCAGCCACATGCTCTGGACCTGGGAGGGCTGAGTCCATCCTTGGTTAAACCTGTCTCTCACCTTTGTATCAGCACACTGTAGGATTTAAGGATATGGACTGTCTCTTAAATCTATTCACCAGACTTTATTCCAAATTTATTCCTTCATGATACTGAAAGGAAACAGTGAACATCTCCTACCTGTCAAGGATTTAATAACTTCCCTTTCCTTGAAAATTAACTGTCACCTGTATTGCAGAACCTGAGATTTAACAGTACAAATGAAGCAGAGAGTGGATATAACTTTATGCTTTTAATAGTCACCTTCATGAATTTCCCAGTAAAAGATATTTTTGCCTGACCTCTTGATTAGCAAAAAATTATTATACACTTGCAAAGAGATCAGGCTTTATTTTGTGCCCTCTTTGAGGGATGAGACAGTGGCAGCTGATGTTCTGGAGCACTACTTTCCATAGAAGATGACTTCTACTGTCCTTCTGAAGGACTGTCAAGCACATGTTATTGCTGATTGCTACTTTCTATTCTGGTTTCAAATTAAGTCAAAAGTGCTCCATATAATGCTGGCAAGTGACTTATCCTCAATAGGCATGGCTTGCCCAAGCCAGTTTGGAGAACATACATAATTTTTTTAAAAGGTTACTGCTCCAAGACACATGTAATTATCCCACCTAATCCTGAACCTTGAATCCTTCAGCCCCAACTCTCATACTCCTTAGCCTCTCCAAACCAATGGTGGTGTAAGCAGCTAGACACTCCTCTTTTCATCCACATAAATGAAAAGGAGTTATTCAGCCACTCCCCCTCTTTGATAGCTGATCTTATGAAGGTCACCAACTGCAGCAACAGGTAAAGAAGGGGCACGTCTGTGAGAGGAAGCAGTGTAGGACTGATGTGGGTACTTGGAAATCTCAAGGGGACATTGTCTTTTACAAAGCTGCCTGTGCCTGGATTGAAAATCTACAAAACATGGATGCTTGCCAATCTGGGAACGTTTTGGAATCAGTTGTGAGGGCAGCTTTCCTCTGTGACTTACTCCTCTCTTTCATGTCTGGCCTAAAGCTGGGAGATGTCCAAGTCTTTCAGTTTAAGTTCAAACTAGAGTGATTCCTGCTTTATTGTCATCTGGTTTGTCAAAAAGGTGGAGCAGTCGCTGGTGAGCTGTGGGTGCAGCAGCTTAAGTCACATGGTCCCCTGTGCACGTGGCAGCTCACAGCTGGGGCTGGGACCAGCAGTTTGCCATTTACCACTGCACCAGCTCTGGAAAAATTATGGCTCCGGGGCCAAGGCATCCAGTCAGGCTGACAGTCCTCCTTTTCCTCCACCCCAAAGCCAACAGACAGAAAGACCAAAGAAACAACTCCCAACCTCAGAGCAGCAGTTTGTGCCCTCACTCCGCCCTCTCGTGCTTGCACCATTGTCCCTCTGCACATCAGAGCAGAAGGACAGCTGGCCCTGCCACAGGTGCCACATCCAGGGCATGTGGATGTGCAGAGCTGGCGCCCCAGGCTGCCTGCCATTCACAGCTCCCTGGCAGGCTCCTGCCTCCCACGCTGCCTGCAAGGCAGATCCAGCCATGGAGCCTCTTGGCAGGCTCCCCAGGGCTGCATCACTCATCATCCAGCAGGAGCAAGCTGCCGGCTTTGGGCATGGCTGTGGGGACTGGCTGTCCTGTGGCCTCCCTGGAAAAGGTGCAGCACATCTCCACTAGCACGAGTGGTAAGTGCTCTGCTCCTGCCCCAGTTTGCCATATCTGGTGTCAGGAATCACCACGCTGTCCCATCCCCCACAGCACATATCCCATTAGGGACTTGCTTGTGGCTGATCTCAGGGAACTGTTCTGCTGTTCCAGACTGGAGAAGGCAGAAGGGTGTGGGTGAAGGGTACAACCATCAGGCTTTCAGGGGAGCACAAAATAATGCATTGCACTGCATAGCTAGTGACCCACTTCTGACCTTAAGAAGTCAGACCTGGAATGCTAAAGCAAAGAATAAAACTCAGCGCCTTAAGCATGAGCTCATTAGTAACTTCCTGAGAGTTACTCAGCCACATCCAGAGCAGAGGGCAGTGACCCCACCACGGCTTTGAAGAGACCTGAGTGATTGGCAGCTTGTCTGAAACACTCAAATTTCCCACATTAACCAATACTCCAGGTCTGCCATGCTTCAGGTCCCACCCTCACCCAGCAAAGCCACCTCACCAAATTAACACAGCAGCAGGGGTGGTTAAAAACGTCGACCTTGACATGTCTGCATTGCACAGGAGTTCAGTCAGGCCTTGGGAATCACACTGTGGCTAATGTGACACAATTACCCCTAGAGGGTCAGAGGTCTGGGTGTGAATGAGCAGTTGTGACTGTGACTTAACCCTTGCCAGAGTATTTTAAGCTGTTTTAAACAACTTTTCACTTCTGAGCTGCTGAAATTCTCATGGGAAAAGCACTCTAAAATAATTCCAGCTCTCCAGGAATGTGTCTAAGATAAATGCTGGGAGGCTCATTGCCCACGTGTTTAGGGAAAATAGATAATTTTCTCATTTGTGGAGTCCAACTAAAGTGAAAAACTCTCAGCATTACTGCACCATGGAGGCTCCTGTTCATCTTCTCTGGACTGGTGGCTGTCTCCACTTAGCATCAGGCATCACAAATCCTGGCCACAGTCCTCAAATGGAGGCATCCAGAACTTAAGCTGATTTTTAAAAAGCATGGTTTAAGCTATATCAGCCTCTCTGCACCAGGTTCCTTATCTGTTGAAAAGAAGTGTGGTACCAACACATTGATGATGTGGTGCTCTTGCATTTGAATAATATAATTATTCAGAAAGTTCAGAAAAATGGCTTTTTAAATTCAATGTTGTTTCTTTTGGGGGAGGAGCTGAGAGTGGAATTTGGCATTTCTCTGGCATATCCCACTGCTTTGCCAGTATAACCAGTGCCTTTCTCCCCACAGCACCAGTGAGCCCAAACCAAAGAACAGAGGATTCTCACCGACAGCTCCCAATCCCTTTCTTACAATTTCTCTGCCCAGGACCTTCCTTTCCTGTCTGATCCTCTAAAGGTCTCCTGCTTGACCTTGCTTTTCTTCTGTGAGAACCAAAGCTCCTTTCTGCCCTGAGCTCTGGGGTTTGCCTCCTTAATGCTTCAGGAGGGGGCGGTGGAACGGGTTAGAGCATGTCCCCAGAGATGAGAGCTGAGAAATGGTTTCAGTTACAGCATTTTAGGTGTTGTCAGCAGCTACTGCACTGTTGAAACTACCCAGCAGCGTGTGGTATGAACAGCCTGTCCTTCTGAACCCTTTAGCAAAGTCAGAGGCAGTTGTATTCTTATATCTTGATGAGAGCTTTAAGAATCTCTTGAATGCCACAGACCTGCTAAAACTCTTTAGATTATTTTATAATATTATTGTCAATATATACATACATGCAACTAATATATCCACCTGTATGGACTTTTTTTCTGCCTTTCTTGTATGTATGGGTTCATGTCCAAATACATAATTTATCTTCTGTGCCAAGAAGAATCTTATTCTAATGCTTTCTTCTACCATGTTAGTAATTTGATTTGGGAGTCCTGAATGTCACAAAACCCCCCAAAACTTTTGCATTTACAGGAACTATGTCACATTTCCAAAGAAGTGCAAAGCCCATCTTGAAAGCTATGAACCTCTTTTTTTTGACAATCTCTTGGTTTCCTTTCTCACTTGAATTCCCACGCTCCTTGGACTGGGTTTGAACCCATCTGTTTGGATCCTCTGACTACAGCACACACACATAGACCAAATTCTCCTGGGATTAATGTTAAAATGTACTTATTTCAATAGATGAGATATCAAAGTATTGACTGGAGGTATGAGTCAATTTCACTGTTAATTCATGCACCTCATTACCCTACTCAATCAGAGTGCACTCATTCCCCTGGGGAGTGTTGCTGTAATTAAGATCCTGGAGCTTTTTGAGAAAAAGGAGTAGAGACAAAATAAATTGAGGGAGAGCTGCTCTCACCTTCTGTGAAAGCTGTAGTTGCATTTGAATTTTCTACCAAGCCAGAAGACTGGTGTTTGACACATGTCACTGGTTGCTTGGAAGCAAAATATGGATCTAGACCCATGAGTAAGTGCCAGCTTCAGGAGGAAACTACAGCGTGCAGCAGCTGAGGCCTTGAAGCAATGTCTCAAAGACAGACTTTCTTGAGCACTGGGATTTCTTTCATTTTCTAAAGATGCTTTGCCTCCAGTATGTTATGGTCTGATGCACAATGAGTTTGGGGAGAGGATTCACTTCCATTAGGGAAACAGTCTCTGGGCAGGCATTGGGAGCATCCATTTATCAGTGCAGAGTGTGCAAAGAGAAGGAAGGTCTGCTACAAATGAGTGTGCAGACCGATTTAAAAACCAGTCCATAGTACAGAAGCTTTGTGGTTGGGGTAGGGAGACTGCAGATGGAAGCTGAATTACTTGCCTCCAGCATGGTCTTCAGTCTGCAGAAGGCATTAAATGTGGGAAGTGCATCTGAACCAGCAGAAACTGGCAAAGATAAAATTGATAATTAATGCCTTGTATCCTCTCACTGAGATCCCTCACTATCCCACACCAGCTGGAGTATTTGAGTTTCTTCCTGGTGTCCCGAACTGCCCCATTTTTTTAACCTGGATATAGCTTAAGTAAGTAAATATAAAAATACTCAACCCTTTAGTCAGAAGAGGGAAAGGCACTTCACATCTTCTTCCTCCTAAGCCCTTTCCTACAACCTTTGTTCATTTACTTGATATTGTATTAGCGATCAATTAGATAAACCCTAACCTGGATTAACCGTAACCTCAATAATCAGTGTTTGCATGGTACAGCGAGCAGCTGGAGAGGGAGATGAGGAGGGAAAAAGCTGTTTTCTCTTCCCTATCAACAGGGAATGTTGAGCACTAAAAAGCAGATATTGAGATCTGGCCAGGCAGGGCTGGTATAAGGGTCACACCTTGGCAGGGTCGTCACCCAGCCTGTAGCACTGGACCGTAACTGATTATCTCCTGATACTATTACAGGCAGTGCCATTATGACTGTCAACTTTAATTAAGCACACTCCTATTTGCTGTTTCCTTCTAAACATCACCCCAGGGCCACAGCTAATTCAGTGTGCAGCCAAGCTTCACCAGGAGGGGTTTTGCCCTGTTTCCATCAGCCACAGGTTGGGTTAGCCACTGGTGTGCCTGTGGCAAGAAGACTCTTTACGGCACAGGAGGGAATTCTGGACGCAGTGGATTGTCCACTTTCTGCCTTTCTCCAAACTCTCAGCTCCTGACAATGCTGCTCTAGGGCTCTCAGCTCTCACAGAGGCTCAGAAGCAGAGCCCCCTCTCCTCCTCCAGGCAGGGGGAAGCCATGCAAAGGAGTGCTGGGCCACCACAAAGCCCCTTCACATAAAACCTTCAACAAAGCCTTCAGCGCTTGGTTTCTCTGAGCCTTGGCCTTCAGTTTATTCTGCAAACATGAATTAAGCATTAGGACACCTCTGTTCTGCAAGGACACTGAGCACTGATACAGCCCTGTGTTTTATTCATTATGAAAGACTGAATCCTATTACATTAAAAATTCAAATATTAAGCTGTATTAAATGGACACATAGGGGATATATACCTGTATATAAAGATATCCATTTATTCATAGGCTCAGTAGGGTCTTAGATACATGTAAAAAAAAAGGGAAATTAAGTTACTCATCCAGTCTCATAAAGCAAATTGGTAGCTGAGTCAGGAGAGGTGCTTAGGAGAGGTTATTATTTGCTGTTGGTTACATGGAGATGCCTAGACCCTCTGTCCAAGAGTCAGTTTATATTTGCAAACTATTACTGTCTTTCCTGAGGTGTCCTTTTTTTAACACTTTGAGAATTCCATTGTCAGCTGCTGAGGAAAAAAACCATTATGGCTTCTTTTCTATTCTTCCATGCAGTTCTATTTTAAATTTATCAAATTACTCGTCCTGCTCTTCTTAGCATGTGAGCCTCACTGACCCTTCCTAAGTGAGCTTGGTCCTGCTCAAATGGGCACCTTAAGAGCACAGCTGGAAGGACATCAGGGGTGCAGAGTCTGGACTCTCTGGGCACCTTCTCCCCCACCTCACTGTCAGGTGCAGGAGACAAGTCAGGCTCTTACAGAGCTGGGACACTTTACCTCTCAAGCCTGGTCAAAGTGTGGGTGTGCTGGACTGCCCAGAGAAACCCTGTGTGTGTTTTGTGCACATCTGGCTCATATTCTCAGAGTGGGTTAACAAGGTGTTGTCTGCTCTTGAAAAGCACCATGGAGTCAGAGACCACACTACTTAAAAATTTACCTTCCCCCATCCCAAAGACTGACCACTGCCCTTCTCTATCTGGAGTGTGACTTGTTTTTATTTGTGCCATAAAGCTCCTCCATCTCTGACTCCATCCTAAGTCACACTAGGAAATTTGCCCTCAGCATTGGTCTAAAAAAGCTGTTTTCTAGAGCAACGTGCTCTGATTTGAAGATTGCTAGCCATTAGTGGCTGTATTATCCCTTACCCAGCTCTTCCTAAACAGCATCCCTGGCAGTGATCTTATCTTACTTGAACACCAAAGTGGTTATTCGTGGAAAATACCCAGGGGGTAGATGAAGGTCATCACTGTCCACTTACTTAATTATGGAATAACTGCTTTAAGGGTGGTAAACAAGTCTATTACAGATGGGGCTAATGGCTTCAACGAAGTTTCACACATCTGTGAGTGGAATGGCAGGGATAACATGGACTTTATGAGCTGGACTGACAGTCTGGTCTTCTCTTCATTGAGATCAGGCCTGGACCAGCCTCTGAAGGACCAAGTACTGTGTATGTGTAAAAGCTATTAAACAGTGCATTGACAACATCTCCTTGTCATTCCACCTGTGGAAGCTGGACATCAATCAGGAAAAACACTGCTGAAAATAAACTTCATCCAGAAATATTGAAGCTAGTAACAAAAGAGAATGTGTAAGGACCCTGCAGTGCAATCTCAACATTGTCAATTTAATGTCCTGTCCCTGGGGCAGCAGAAGCAGGATGATATGGGATTTTGTCCTACGAAGGCATCTCTAAGAGAGGAAGGCATAGGTGCAGCCCAGAAGTTTGAGGTTCCCCTTTTTTAGCCCACTTTATAAAATGCCACTCATATTTTGCCAACAGAGTGGTTACAGATTGGTGGATGTGGATGTAGAAATAGGATTACCAGAGGCCCAGTATGGATGGAAACCTTCTGTTCCCTCAGCCATGAGACAAGGACTGGGGTACAAACTCTTCATTTTAGGGAGCTTGTGCAGATTGCCCTGTTGGGTGGAAGTGCAAGGGCCTAAGTACTGTGGTATTACATCGCTGATGTGCAAAAAGTTTTTCCATTTAAGAAAATGCCCCAGAGACATAGAGGCTTTACAGAAATTAGAAAGGACAAATTCAGAATAATAAATTTAAAATATGACCTGAATCTCTCATTACACATCATGTGTAGCAAGAGCTCATTTTGTGTTGCTCAAAAAATACAGTTACCTGCAGTGCAGGGATCAGCACAGCAACATAATCTTGAAGATTAAGGAATGATTTATTTTATAGTTCTGTATTTGTAGTTGTGATATTGTGGTTTGGGTGAAGCATCCAGGCAACAAGCCAGACTTCATAATTAGCAATATAATAACAACTGGCTAAACAAATATTTCACACACACAGATCTAATGAGGCTGGTGCTAGGGAAAATGACTGTTAAAAAGTTAATTAGGATGTGCTTTTTTAAACACATTATTCCTTAGTGTTGCTGGTATATCACCTGCAACACCCAGCATGGTTCAGGAAAGGCTGTAGCCAGATATAGATACAGAAGCTCTGCTGAAGAACAAAGTGTGAGTGTCCTCCTCAGAGCAGTCACACTGCACCAGAGGGAGGTGTGAGGCCCCAGCAGTAGGCCTGGCTACATCCTCACATGCAGCACATCTTGCATAAGAGTGTGGAGGTCAATGCAGTATTTCATAGGAGCCCAGAGAAGCTCTGGCCATTCAAATTTCTCAGGGTCAAACAACTTTAATTGTAGGTAGCCCTATTCTAATTCTTCCTCTGAAAGGCATGTGGAGAAACACAGTTTGTCTCCCAGAGTATGATTCTAGCCCTGGACCACCTCCAACCCTGCCACCTATACCTGCATGATAGCCAGGAGACACAAGTACTGCCAGGCACCAGCTTGTCTGAAACACCAGCAGATGTTTCCTCTCTGCTCTCTTGTCGTGTGGGAAGGAGCTGCACGGCAACATTATGCAAAACCCCTGTTGTAATAGGCTTTGGTTGTGCTACATGATGTTTGATCAGACAAGTGGGATAAGTGCATCAAACTACTTACTCAACAAGGTGATTTTTGCCTTAGTTTCTCCAAATTATTTTGTGTGTTTGCTTGACTTTTATATGTATGGTGACTATTGAATTTTAAAGCTTGTTGGGCAAACATGTCATAATAGAATCTGTACAAACTGCAATAGGTGGATTAAATCAAGTTACTTTGCTTTTGCAAACCAATAAAGTTCTTTGCTCTCCCCAATTAATTTCACGGGTACTCATAAAGCAAAAGATTAATTAGACAGTCCTTTATGTTAGTTGATATTTACTATATATTCAATTAAAAATAATGAGGTAGATGTATACTGAGAAGATCCTGCCCTGAGTACTTTATTAGAAGCAAAGCAAAAGTGAAGCTACTGGGCTGTATTTATTACTGGTGTAATAAATAAATGAGTCTACAACAGCTCTGCACCTGAGCCATGGAGCCTCAAAGCTCTTAATGTGCTCTTAGTGTTTAAACTTTGCTACAAAGGGAGTGGTTGGGATGCAAGTTTCAGCAGCAGTTTCAGCATTTATTTGGACGAACAAAAGCTTTTGGTGCAGCTCTCTCCTGTCTGCTTCAGAGAGGTTGCTGACACACATGCCCAGCTCTCTGCTTTTTCCCCAAGAAGTGCATCCCAGTTTGTGACCAGAGGCACAGGATCTTGATAAGAGAATTCATGCAAGTTTTCTAATGAGAAGCATTACTAGTTTTAGTTGGAGTGTTTTAAACCAGATAGATTTTTCTCAGATCTTTAACTATGAATGCTAAGGAAAGTTAGAAACCCCAGCCAAATGTGAATTTTTTGAATTCTCTACCAAATGAATTCAAAATCCTAGTGAGAAAAGCTTGGAGACAGTGTGTGCCCAGAGCTGATGGCTGCGTCTCCACACTGCACCTCACCCAAGAGAGCTGCTGGTGTGCCTCTGCCAGAAATCACAGCAGCTCCCATGGGGACCCTGGTGATGTGGAAGTGCTCAGGAGCCAGGCTGTGGGTCCCAGGGGAAAGTGGCTTTTTTTTGTAGTCATATGCTTTAATTGTTCTTGCTACCTCCACAGACATGCCTTGCTTACACAGTAAGGCAGCTGAAGCCTGGAGAAGTGTTAGAAGCCAAACAGGAAGGTGAGAGCCTCCTCGTGACCAGAGACAAAGCTCCCAGAGGGTGGTGTGAACCAGCAGTCTGCAGCACGAAATCAGGCTCAGGTCTTGGGTTCCTGGTCATATGATCAGATAAAATAAGCTTCCTTTTTTGTAAGTCACCCAGTGACCTTGAGGCATTTTAGGACCTGGAGGAATGACTTGTCTAGCCAGTGCTTCTTCCCACAGTGATATTCCCTGGACATCTGTTCACCTATATTCATACCTGCTGCTGTGTGTTAAAGAGCAGCAGATCCCTTTATCCCATCTCCTTGTTCTTCCATCTTAAGCCCAGCTCCTGCTCCCTTTCTGATACAAATGTCATACATGGAGTCTTTCTGCAGGAGCTTCTTGGAGTTTGTGCAGCAGCCCCATTTCTACTCACATCCATTCCACCTCCCAGGTTTCAGGTTGCTGCTGGTGCTCTGGAGACCCCATTTATGACAAACCAGTACTATAAATCCCACACTTGGCACAAAGGCAGCTCAAGCCACCTCTTCTTGTCTCCTTCCCCTCCACCCTGCATACCACTTACATGCCATCAGCTGTCAGGCGCCTCAAGATATTTTTGGACTCAGATTGTCTCATGGTTTGATCTTTCACATTTCACCCATATATACACACATTCATATATTTTCTTTTGCCCCCCTTTAATTCTACCATGCAGTAGAGCAAAACAAATAAAGGTGTGAAATCAGCTTAACCTGTGTCAAATAATATCTGTGGTGGTATGCCTGCCAAGAAATGTAAGTCATCGTCAAACCATCTGGTGCTATACCATGCATAGGCAAAAGCTTATTTTTTGGGTCCTGGGGGTGGCTTCTGTTTGACTCCAAAGTACTTCAGTTCCTCCTCCAGATTTAGGCCACTGAGACTGGCACCTTTTTCTGAAGTGGAGAAATGCAAACCCAGCACTCTCAGGAACCTGGTTCAGAAGATTGTGCTCAGCCTCTGTGTCACAGTTTTAAGTACCCATGGTTGTGTTCACAGAATGAGAAAGGTCAAGCTCACTTCTCCCATCCAAATGCCCTAAAAAGCAGACTAAGAGTACATATTCCTTTGCACTCATTTATTCAGGATCCAATTGCATTGGGGACAGCTCAGGCAAAAGCGAGGCTGGGGTGCCCATGGCCTCCCATTGCCAGGAGACTCTCAAGGGATGGGAGTTATGGCTTTGAGGTCTATCAGACTGAGAGAAGCATTAAACATTGAAATATTGCTTTCTGGTTTTGGGAGGGGAAGGTGAGGATATGCTCTAAATATTGTCATGGTAAGAAAGAGGCACTGCACTACCACTACCTCACTGGCTCCTGTTTATAACATGAAACTGTGAATCTTGCTCATTCCCTTCCACAAGTAGGCACCTTCCTTGAGGAGATGTTGCAGGGTCTGAGACTCGGGGCATAGAGGGTTCTCCTCATCTTGGGTCAGGTACCCAAGCTGACTGAGGGATGAGTCTCTCCATAAAGCTTCACATGCCCCTCTTAGACACCTAAACCCATACTTTACATCGGGAGCCCACCTCTATCTTCTGGGTTTCATTCTGAGGCCAGTGTGTAACACAGAACACCAAGTTATGTATCTCACCTAAAACATGTCTGTGGTATTCACATACTGTTTGAACAGAGAGAGACATAATTCTCTCTCCCAGGATTTTTCCTGGGGAAGGCAGTGAGAAAGCTCAGAGAGAGCAGAGAAAACAATTCTTATCTCTTACTTGCTGCGCCTGTTGTTTGGCACATGTGGAATGTATTATGGAGATTGTTTACTGAAGAGTGATTTGTTAATTGGACACCAGTGATGGCTGTTTTGACTGATTGACCAATTAGGTCAAAGCTGTGTTGTGATTGTCTGGTAAGAGTCACAAGGTTTTTTTTTACTAGTATGATACAGTATTAGTATAGCTTAATAAAGAAATTGTTCAGCCTTCTGAATCATGGAGTCAGAGCATGTCATTCCTGGGTTGGGGGAATATCAATACATGTCTGCATATAGCTCTGAGCCTATAGACAGGGACAGGAGGTGCTTGAGTAGGGCTAGATCCTTAGACTCTTTGGAGTTTTCCTGAATCATTTGTGTTAATGCAGTCATGGGGTATCTATTGCACGGCTTTAACGTCACACTTTTCTCAAGTCCTGAGAGGAAATCTGAGGAAGTCATAGGGAAAGAGTTAAAGGCACCACAGTCTACAAAGCTGTGTTCTGGAGAGGTGACACCCAGCAGAAACTGAAACATCCATCGTCATTTTCTGCTTCAAACTTCCTAAAAACCTTCACAATAACCAGATGTAGGACACAACTGCAACATACAACAAGAGAATTGAAGCTATGGAATGGAATAAGGAAAGAAGAGCTTAAAGAACATTTAGATTAGTGAGATGTGTTCCATCTTGCATAACCAGACAAAATCCATCTGTGAGAGCTTAAGGACCATCCAAAGCCATTTCCAAGCTATTAACAATTGCTTTTGAGTAGCTGGGGAATAAGAGAGGAATGACAGGGGAACACTTAGTCTCTGCATTGCAGGGAAAATCAAGAAATTTAAACATATCTCACTTTAAATCTTGGAAAGATTGCCAGAATCTATTATGAAACCCTCAATTTATAATCAGGTACAGATTATTCAGTTGATGTGAAACACACTGCAGGGATTTGTCAAGAATAAACAATACCAATTTTTTTCCTCTCTGGTGCAGTGGTTAAGGGAAACAGACTTAATTCTAGAAGTTTGGACACTTTCCTGGTCAATATGTTCAGGTGTGCACCAGAGAAACACAATACAGACTGGGAGAGCTGAATGATAAATTGGAAGAGTAAAAGGTGGCTCAAAGCATTGCAAGACTGAGGAACTGTGTGTTCAGCCTATGTCTGATCGCTGTCTGGAAGAATGGATGATGGGGAAGGGAATGCAGCTAAAAGATGTCTGAATAAAGCCAAGCTGTTGGAGCTTGAAAGACACTGGAAGGCAGGCTCATGATTCAAAATGATTGTGATCACTAGGAAAAATGCTCTGAAATCCTCAAGATGAAACTGGGCAAGTAGAAAAGCAAAGTGCTGCAAGCAGAAAAGGGAGATCAGTGTACAGCTACAATGAGGTCCACAAAGAAAATTCAAGGGAAATAGCAGCAAAAACCTGGGGATGAAGAGTTGTTGTGCAGCAATTGCAAAAACATCCAAAAACCAGCAAACCAAATTCAAACAATCAAATCAAGAAATTGATTTAAACTACCTGTGAAAGCCCATGATTCAGAAATTAGAAGGGTAGCAGAGGATGAAAATCTGAAACAGCTTTCCAATAGATGTAAGTCAAGAATCCTTACAGGGTTCAAGATGGAAAAGGGTTTGGCAGGGAGTTACCAGAGGTGGTTGCAGGAACATAGGCCCTGTCTGTGTGACCCAGGAGCTTCCTTGCTAATGTCTTTCAGCTGCTTCTCTGTAAGACATAGCGGGGTGGTGCTGTTCCTGCAAGGCTTCAGCTGGAACTGCTGCCTTCAGCCTTGGGGAAGGTACTTTGTGGAAGAGGGAGGAGATGGAAAGGACCCAGGACACAGCACTGTGAATGAGAAGTTTGGAAAATAACCGAGTGTGAGGAGAGGCTTGCTTGACTTAGAATGGAGAGGACTGGGAAGCGGGCTGGGGATATGTGATAGCAATACTGTACAGAAGAGCCACAGAGTGGGGCACCTCCATATCCCATCCTGGACAACCTCATCTGAAGAAAAGAGCAAACATTAGGAGAAAATTGTAGAGTTCAATTTCCAAAACACAAGGATAGACAAACATTTAGATGACTTCCTTTAAATGTAAGACTTCATGTGTCCATTAGGCTGTCAACGCTGGAAGGTCCCACATCACCTAATCCACCCTGAAGGCCTGGACAGTTGAATGTCCTGTAAGGAATCCCTTCAGCCTGATGCTTCTGGGAGTCAGTCTTGTCAAAATCAGAGAGAAGCTGGGTGATATGCACCTGAAACCATGACAGTGTCAATACAAGAGATCTCTGTGAACTTAGAGTGAATCTTCCACCTTCCTCTGATCCTCACAGCTGTACCAGGTGGTACTTTCTCAAAATTTGTTCACAGAGAGGTGCATAGGCAGTAAAAAAAAATCCAATATGCTCTTGGTCTCCAGTGGTAATAACATGGTACTGCTTTCACCATTTTCTTTCAGACAGAGTTTGAAGAATTATTATATTAGAAATAATTTTCAGAGACATATTAACCTTAGTCCTGCCCAGTACCCCAGGGTGTCTTTTTAGTTTTCAGTCCTGAAGCAAATTCTTTTGGAAGGGTAATAATTGGCACTGAAATGAGAGAGTAGAAAGGTGATGGGTGTGAGGGAGAGGGCACAGCAGGTATGCCCATGGCTTGAGTGCTCTGTCATTGCCCTCGATAAATTCCAAAATGAAGGCTAACACTGGGAAGGAGAACAAGGTGCCCAGGAATTAATAGTAAATGACTGTCAAGAGAAAATAATTATTTTATTGTTTGCAAAACTGAAACCACAGTGGATGCTAACACCAGGCTTCAGAGTGTAATGATCTCTGTTCACTATCCTAATAAACAATTTTCCTCATTTAGCCTGCCCCATGAAACAGCTATGACTTGTTGGATTCCATGAATGTGTTGATGAATGTTCCCCCAGCTTAATGACTGGCTGTAACCTTGCTGCTCCCTCAACCAGTTGTTTATTACTGGCAGCTTTTTCCCCCTCTAGGAGATTGTTTATCCAACAACCAGGGCACTGCTACTGGAGCATTTCTAAAAAGATTATTCTGCTAATTATTCAGGTCATTAAATAAAAGGTGAAGCAGGCAGCAGCTCTCAGCTTTGAGTTCCCCGATACAAGAATGTTCCTGTTACATAAAACCCCATATTTTTTCATTCTGCAGCACTTGACCTTTTTGGAGCCTTTGAAGGAAGGTTTCAGCTCCAGCAGGTGTGGTTTGTTTGTAAGAAATGGATTTTTTCTTCTTTCTAATCAAAGATACATTCAATAATCACTGCATGCCGAAGATATTTCTCCTGTCTTTTTGCACAACAGTTTGTGTCATGAGAGGGGAAAACCAAAAGCAGCTGCCCAGGAAATACCAAACAGGCATCAACATCATCCACAGGCAGACACTTCAACTACCCCCTCAAATACCAGTAGGTTTTGCCTGAAAAACATGGATTTTTCTTCTTTCCTCATTACCTCAGGGGGCTGTGGAAACAGAGACAGGCTAGAAGTCACCTGTTAGTCAGGTAGAGGGTTTTAGAAGGGATCATCAACTCTCAGTCATTGCTCACCACTTCATGGAGAAGGGGGCAAAGTCCCTGCAACGCAGGGCTCATCCAGAGCCGCTCTGCTTCCTTCACTGGTTTTGGTTTTGCCCACATCTTCAGAGCTGCACTGCAAGCAGCTGCAAAACTTTATTAAAGACACAAGGAAACAAGACCCCAAAGGAGGTGCATGTAGATTTGACAGAAGGTGAAACAGCCAGGTTTGCAGGTGGTAATTGTGCTGTTTTGAGTAGCTGGTCAAATGTCATGCCAGTGGCAGGGGACTTCAGAGGGACCTCACTGACCTGGGGAATGGAGAAGAAGGTGGCAGATGAGCTTCAGTGGAGATAAAGTAGGTGATGCAGCTTGGGGAGTGTTTGACTGACTCTGACAGTTCCAGTTGAAAGCACTGCCTAGGATTCACTTTGCAATGGGGTCATACAGAGGAAAGCTGCGTGCCTAATAGGCAAGGATGAGGTGAAAACCAGCAAGTTTTACTCCATCAGAGGCTTCAGTTCAGGACTAAAAACACGATTCCCACAAAAACAACTTTTGAGAAATCCTTTGGGAAGATGCTCAGCAGCCAGATGTCACCCAGTGTGTCTCAGCTCCTTCAGGGACACCAGCCACAGCAGGTGCCTGTGGAGTGCTGACTCCGATGCTGCACTGGCCTGAGTGGTGGCAGATGCTGTAGCAGCACTTGCACCACTCACACAGCAAGTGACAGAGACTCTGGAGCCAAGATCATGTGCTGGGGCTGTCTGAGCGGACCAGAAAAACCCAGGTTTCCTTACCTCTGCTGCTCACAGAACAATTTGTCCATCCAAAATGTGCTGCTGGGAGCAAGTCGAGAGGCACCGAGGAAAGCACATGACAGTTGTCCTTATCAGCACATCTCTTGCTGTCTGATCTGAGCCTAATGAGACCCATTGCTCTTTAAATCACTCTGTCTTGTCACTAATTCCATTTCCAGCCCTACAATTGCTAAATATCCCTTCATGCACATATTTATTTGCTCCACAGTTACTATGAGGCTAACAACCCATAATGCAGTTTGCCCAGTCTCTGAGCTCAGCTTTGCAAATTCATCAACGATGTTTGCAATTAAAGAGTATAAGTAAAAGGTGATTTAACGTCAATAACAGAAGGTAAAAAGTAAGTTATGGCTTCCTAAGGTCTCTCAGCATCTGCAACTCCCTTGTTTGCCAATGGAAGACAAGGGCCAGGATTGTAAACTTGCTGCCTCTGACCTGGGAGAAGGGCTTCGCCACAGGGCCTAGTGTTTCATGACAAAAGCCCTGCCTACCAGAAGTGATGTATTTGGGGAAGGGTAGGATCAACTGCACTTTCCATTTTCTAGATGTTTCAGCCAATGTTACTGTTTGTAACTGTAAGAAAGAATTCAGAAAATAACTAGTTGTGTTTAAAAAAGGCCTTGAGGATATATCCAAAGTAAGAAGAGGAATGGCATGCCAAGAAGTATAAGATTTCTATGTAATTTGTGTATCAGCTGTCTATTAACAATAGCTGCACAGAGAGACACTGACATAGTTCCCAAGCACACAGAAATCCCCTCTGCCCCTTATGCTCCATAAAAGTGATAGAGGAGATTATATCATGAGCGCTAATTCAAACCCACAGCCCCAAGGCTTCTCAACATTGAGTGTTCCCACTTTTTCAGTGCCTTTGTTGCTGCCATTGACAATATTGATCCCTTTTGTAGGGTAGTGGGGAAGGTCAATCCCTCCCTCTGCACAACAAAACCCCCTCACTCACTTGGAGGGCCTGGTTACAGAGGCATTATGTGCCCCCAGAATCTCAGACTTACTTTGGAAGAACCTTCCCACTACTCCCTGCGTAAGTCAGGTATGAACCCTGGGCATAGACCAGAATTTACAAAGGACAAATGTTCCGTTTCTTCCTTCTGTCTGTTTGGAAGGGGATGCTGACAGTCCCTAGAGACTCACCAACCACCCTAGTCTGGAGACTACTGTGGTCTTGTCTCATGGAAACCTCTGCCAACAGCTCCCACTGCCTTTTATTCAAACACCTTTCCCCACACACAGGAGCTGCCCCTCTCAACAGAAGGATGCTGAGGTCCTGCCACTTCTAGGAGAGGTTTTGTACCAAGAACTAAATGTGATCTGCTGCTGGGATTCCAACCTTTTGAGTAAATCCCACTGTACCCTGGCCAGTGGCACCGTGGGAGGCCAAGCCTGCCACTGCAGCCAGCTTTGAACCCATGGGGGAACTCAGGGAGCCAGCCCCAGGCAGCACTGTGAATTTAATGATACCATAGGGGTAACCAGTGCAGGCAGCAGCACCAGCAGGAATGGCACCACGGGCTCCCAGTGCCAAGCAGAGTAAACAGAGAGACCAGCAGCCTTTCCACCTCCTTTTTCCTCCTCACCCTTCTGAGAATCTGGTCGTGATGAGAAACAACTGCAGCTCTTCACCTTTTCAAAGAAGCTGTGCCAATCCAGTGCAGTGCTACCAGGTGGGTAGAGCATCCCATTGCTGTCCCTTCACCCAGACAGGATTTACACCTGCCCTGCAGCATCTGCCTCCAAACTCCCTGGGTCATTACTCTGCTGGGGGGTCTTCAGCACACTCCAGCCCTTGCATATGGGGTCACAAGGAGTGTGTGCTTCAGTTCATCACTCTTGTCCCAAGCAGCTGATTAGCAATTCTGCAGCAGCAAAACTGCACTGCTGCATAAGCCAGGTTTAGATGGTGATCCTTTAAACAGGAATGATCTCTGTCAGAACAGCTTTCTTAAATCCTGAGAGAGATGCTGCTACTTGCACTTAATTGTTTTTCTGTGTATTAGCTATTAAATGGTATTAGCAAAATATGTGCTCCCATTTATAGAGGAAGCGTTTATCTGTGTGCCTTCACCAAAAACTGGGTTTGATTAATTAAAAAAGGAGGATGGATGGGATTGCTGTGAGGATTTGAATGTAAATGCACCAGCAGATGCTTCCTGATCCTCCCAGCAGAGTACATCACTTTTAATAAACTCGGAACAGATGGCTGGCTGCGGTGTCAGAGATGATACGTATCAAAGTGCTCTGCACTCCCCTCCCAGACAACTCTGTCCTCAAGTCTCAGAATCCAGAGGGGTGAATCCTCTCCTGCAGCACACTGGCAAAGTTCCCTCCACCTCAGGGGTGCTGTGCTTACTCACTGCAGCTGTGGAGTCCTGCCAGGGACGTGCAGGTTTTCTGCTTCATAAGTCCTGTGGAAATGTGATTGAGGTGCTTGCTGGAATGCAGAGCCTGTAGTTAGATTACTCAGGCTGCACAACAAGCAGCAAGAGATAATGTCCAGCTAGTTAAAAGTTTAGGCGTTCTTCTTTCTCCTCCATGGGAGCTGGATCCTGCTGACTGCAAACAGGAAAAGCTTCTCTTACCTCAAAAAGCTGTCGAGCCAAGCCTGCAGGACTGAAGTGACATCTTGCTGAAATATTTGGTTCATCAAAATTGCAACTAAAACTCTTTATGTGTTCACTTCATCTCTTGACCAAAAAGACAGGATAAGAATCCCATTTAAAGTGGAAAAAAAAAATAGAAAATGCTTTCTTGGGCCTTTCTTTCCTAGGTCCCTCTACAAAGAGGATTTTGTCCGAAGAGCAAACTGAGGCATGGGACGATTAAATGTGTTGCAGTGGTCATGTGGGAAGGGAATAGCAAAGCTGATCATGGAAACCAGGTCCCCAGGTTTTATCACAGGCTGAAACATTTTCCCCAGTTCTTCATGCCCATTGCCTAACTCATTGCTACCTTTGTTAGTGCTGGTTTGAGCCAAACCATGCAGTGAGTTGCCCAACTCTTTCACACCTATTTGCTGCCATGTGCTGCTGCCACCTGAGCGGGCTGCTGGCAGTAATTGTGGGAGTGGCAAAGTCTGTGTGACTACTTGAAAGGAAAAATGAGCTATATGATTTGCTAGAAAATAAAAGGCAATTTTCTGAAAGCAGGGAGATGAGTCAAGCAGGTCTTTCTCTCTACTATCACTAGGAAGGAAGAATATTTTTCTTGGGGAACACTACTGCTCAGGTCTTTCTGGCAGCTGTTTCAAAGACCATAGAATGAGGTTAACAGACTGATTTCTAGGTATCTTTACCATCTGCAGCTCAAGCAATGTAACCAGAGGAAAATGCAGATCTCATTCCATAAAATAAGTTATGCCTCATGCACAATGCTGGAGATGGAGAATGTCTGGGATCTTGTGAGCAAAATTTCCAATGTGAAATCCTCATGAAGGATAAGGGCTGGCACTGGGAAGCTGTGCTCTATGCTTATATAAGGAAATCTGGCCTTGGTGCAGCCTAGCAGGAAGATAAGAGGGAATTAAATTCTAAGCAGAAAATGAAGATCTGTGCTAAGACTGCTTTTGAAACATCTCCTTTTTAGCCAAAGCACAACAGAAAAGTATGTGGATATTCAGCAGAAGGAATGGCAGACTGACAGTGGAACTTCCTGGAGAGGGTGATAAATGTGCAGCTCAAAAGCCCTGACCCAGGTTCCCCTTTACACCACAAACGTCCAGTGAAGGCTTGGATGAGCTATACTGGGTCTTGGTATCCACCATTCTGTAGGTTACAGACAACACCTATGGCAGGCAAACCTGCAAAGCACAACATCCTGAGCTGCAGTTTAAAGCAGATCAAAATTGTCTGGTGCTGGTTAGGATGATGTGTGGACATAGTGTTCAGGGAAAGTGCAGGATGAAATTGAGCTCTTTGGAATTAAAATCAAAAAACAGGGCTGTTTTAAAGAAAATTGGATGGATAGGAAGGGGGAAGGCAAATAAAATATCAGGCAGGATATTCTGGAGAAGAGAAAAGAAAACATAAATAATAGGCATTGTGAAAGAAGCAGAGAGGTTTGAATGGTCTTGTCCAGCATCTCAGTGTGTGTGTATGACACAGTCCTTGACCAGCATGATCCCTGGGTATGACACAACATCCCACTGTGCTGTCCTTCCTACTGCACTTCAATAGACCTCTCCTATAAAACTCTGTGCCTACTCATTTCTTAGTCAAAAGTAAAATATTATTGTATATTAGAGGAGTAAAATTAAGACAATGGCAGTGTGATTGATATTGGGGGGGGAGAGTAAAAAAATACTTCATAAAACTTAGTCCCTGCCAGTAAAATGGAGGCTTTGCTGCTGGATGAATGTCTGTCCTGGGAAGTTCTTTAAAGCCTCCATTTATCACTGCAGCAGGGACCATTGGCTGCAAGCATTCAGTGACTGCAAAATGAACTTTCCCATGAGTAAAAACTCATCATTCAGCTCTAATGATCCAAAGAAAAGTTTCAAAGTAATCCATTCAAGAAAAAGAGCAGTGTCACCCAGGATGTTGGTAGGAACAGAAACACCATGGTCAAGGTCACCCCAGTAATATGGAGGAGCTCTGTGTCTTCAGGCAGGAGCACCAACCACGTATCTAAGGATTTCAAAGCAAAGCTCATGGCTCCTGCTGAAGCAAAGAGCCTGTCCCTGCACCATTCCAAAGTCCATGTGAATCCTACTGAAATCAAGAGTGTATGTGAGTGTTATGGTTTAACACAAAAAGGAGATTAAATATGTCAGTAAGCTTCTCATTATTCACCTGTTGATCTCTGCAGTACTAGTCAAAATATCCCAAGGTCATTTCTGGTGTTAAAGGGATACTTCTAATATGAAAGATGAAAATGAAAATATCAATATTCCTCAAAAATGGGGAAGCACCTTCCCTTGGTTTGTGGGGTACAGGGGTGGGTATCTGCCTCTGAGCTGAGTAAACACAGCAGCAGCTGGAATAGATGAGCCAAGTCTCCAGCTCACTTTTACTCACTGCCATAATTTCCTTGCTTTGTGGTGATTTTGTTTTACCCCTGAGGGTCTGACTTCTTTAATTAGTTTGTTGTTTTGTTTTGTTTTTTTCATAGGAGTGATACATAAAAATTTCATTTTCTCATCTCTGGCTAAATAGAGGATAACAGCTTTGTTAGACAATTGAGCACCTTCCAATCAAACAGCAATACATTGTCTCAGGGGAGCTCTCTCTAACCACAGAACACAAGCAGCTCCTGTAATTGTGCTGTTCTTGAGGCCCTCTGCAGGGACAACTGGGGCCACTGCTCTTCCTGAGAGCATCTTTGGTGCAGCACAGGAGGCAGTTCTGTGCTTGGATCCACAGTGTGGATTTTCAATAGACCCTTCTGCTTACCCCCCTTTCCAGTTAATGAAGCTGCTCTCAGAATATAAAAAATTCATTCCTTAGCCTAAGTCAAGGAATAAACCCCAGATGGTTGATGTTCTAAAGCAATTGCATAAAATAAAATAAATAAAATAAAATAAAACAAAATAATAAAACTGGAGTGATTGTGATATCCAGGAATGTGAACAAAATGTCAGGACTGAACTCCCAATTCTCTTTGTGGCTATTGTACAATGTGTACCTGCTGTTTATAAAGGGTTAATAAAGCACCAAGAGATGCAATAATCATTTTAAAAACATCAGTAACCTGTGATCCAGATATATACATACCAGTTGATGGTGGTAGAGACGGGCTTCAGCACAGTAATAAATAGGGCTGATCAAAATATGGAAAAGTGTTTCTGCAAAATATTTCAGTGAACTAGAATTGTTTCAGTTCAAAGGGTCTGAAAAATTAATACTTATATTAAAAAAAAGTTTGAAAATAAATTCCATTTAATTTCTGCTTTCATTTATGAAAAATACAGTCAAAATAGATGTTAACAATTTGTATAATCATCAAAACCCATTAAAAATATCCTGCTAGTCAACTTCTAAGGAGGGAGCTGCATTGCTCTCTGAGGCACTGATCCTGCAGAGAGTTTCAACAGAAATTATTTAGGACACTTATTTCATTGTTAGGCTTGCACCCATTTCTTCCACATTTCACATTTCAAATTCAAAGCAAGTAAGAACAACATTACTGGACCTCTAAAAGCATGGGGAACACCTGCATGGCTTGGCACCAAGTAAATCAAGTTAAAAAGGAGCAGGTGGTGTCTGAAAGCCAAGGAAACCACACATCCTCACAGGCAGGGCCAGAAGCACTTAGCTTAAGAGGTCACCTCTAGTAGGAGCTGAGAAGAGCACCAATACACGGCTCCCCCTGTCCTTGGACAAGTCAAGTTAAGGCTGCACTTGAGCTGCTAAGGACAGAGGTGATGCAAAGCCAGTACAAGAAAAAGGACAGTCACTCCTGCACTTGGGTCACAACAACCCCACAGTGTACAGGCTGGGGACAGAGTGGCTGGAAAGCTGCCTGGTGGAAAAGGACCTGGGGGTGCCATCTGACAGCAGCTGAACATGAGCCAGCTGTGCCCAGGTGGACAAGAAGGCCAATGGCATCCTGGCCTGTGTCAGCAATAGTGTGGCCAGCAGGGCAATGATTGTCCCCCTGTATATACAGAATTCAAATTGATTTCCTGTCTTTACTTTTGTTGATGAACAACATTGACTGATGTATTTTTCTTTTTTTTTTTAAGACATTCTCTGAGCAGGTGTTCCTCCTTCTCACAGGTGTTATCCTCACTATTACCTCTACCCCCCTGCCTAAATACACTTAAATTATATCCTTTCCTCTGGGGAATGCATACCAATCTCAGGGAAGGAAGCTAGGTCTAGAATTGAACCCAAAACCCACTGGAAAGGGTAAAGGTTTTTCTACTGATCTATGTTTGGGTTCAGTCTCTCAATGAACAATTTATTTAGAAATGCAAATAACACATTTTCTCCTTACATTTCCAGTGTCTCAGTGTGTGAATCTGTCAAGCAGCTGTAACATTCCCCTCAGTACAGGAAGTCATATACTCACTGCAGCTTTAAACACAAAGTGAGCACAGTACCCATTTATCTTCTCTGCCTGGGGGAAACCCTTCTATTTCTGCTCCTTTTACACACAACAACAGTTGCCTCCTACATGGCATGGAAGACATGGATTTCACAGGGATTTCACCATGTTTCTGGTTATCTAGCTGCCTCCATCAAACAAAAAGTTGTTGAGAGCCAACAAATCATGTTTCAGTAAAAACTCTGAAAAAAACAGAAAGAGAAGCATGGTCTGGGTGTTTTTTCCCCTGCTGCTTTGGGGTTTTTTTAATCCCCAGCGAAGTAGAAAGTGTGGTTTGTCCTGAAACATTCTCCCAAGCACTTAGTAGCAGAGACTGAGTCTGAACTCAGCTGAGTACCAACAGAGAGGAGATCTCTGCAAGGTCAGTGGTTGTTAGTGGTCCAAACCCTTTCCTCCAAACAGAGCAAACTGGGAGCTGCAGGACTTCTTCAGGATCTCCCAGATTTTATTTGGGCTCATCCTGCAAGTGGAGGAATCTGTCTGGATTATTTTGTCTGCAGAGCACATGAATGAGGTGGGTTCAGCAGAGACTTTGCTGCATTTGAAGGTGCCTTATGCTGCTGTCCCCTTGCCCTGCAGAAATTAATTGGGCTGCTCCCCAAGGACAGGCACTGCAAACCCTACTCTCCTGTGAAGAAAAAGCATTGGTCAGGTAAGAAACCTGAGCTTCTGCAGGCTGAAAAAAAGCCCAGTAACAGTAATTTAAGATTCTGTGGCTGTTCCTCAAGCTGCTCTGTGCTGATGCTCTCAAGCAATTTAATACCTGAAAGGCTACCTCCTCCTGTTCCTTGCTTAGTAGAGAAGAAAAAGGCTTGCTGTGCCTGTAAAGAGAACATTCATTAACTAGCATTAACATGCAATTTGGTGTTCAAAAACTGCCTTACCAACAGAACATCTGAGGTAGGAGCCATCTGCACTGCACAGGCTACCCAAAGCTCTGCTCAGGCTGTGCAGAGAACAGCCTGACCCAAACCAGGCTGAGTGGATGGAGGGAAGGGACCGAGGTGCCAACTGAGACCAACAGGGTGGGAATTGTTTTCTTTGCCTTATGCAGACTGAGTCATTTCCCTGATGCAGGCTGGAGCAACTCTTCACTACTGACTTGCTGCTGGAGCATGTCTAAACCCTCCAGAACTCCTCCCTGTCCTTTCCATAATGTCTTTAATGTGAGGGAATAACAGATCTTCAACGATACTGATTCCTGAGACATCCATGTATGGCCATTCCCAAAATGAAAGCCAAGTTTTTTCAGGTATCCCCAGAAAGTTTCTGGGTCACTAAGTGAAGACTAAAAATATCCTAGTGACAGTGCTCTAGTGAGAGCAGGATACCGCAGGATCTCTTTGCATTATGTTATAGGTAATTATATGCTGTAGGTAATTAACCTGTGGGACTTGCTGGCTAGTAGCCAGGTTTAAAGGAGCCTCATGAGAACCAGATGACTGAGGTTGTTTCTCTTGGAAAGGACATAAGTAAGAGAGAAATGTAAATATCATTAAAGCCTCACTGGACTAGGGAAGAGAAAGAGTATTTGTGTTTCCCAGGTTTAGAATAGAAGAAGAGGTAATTTAAAAATAACAGATATTTTTTGCTGTGTTTAAGCAAGCTGTGGCATTTAATACCATAAAGCTGAGGAAGGCACCAAATCTGAGAAGAGACTCTCAGAGGGACAATCAAACTAGCTACTTCTAATTAACACTAGAACATTGTGTAGCACTGTAAAATAAATATCAGGGCCAGTGCCCAGTTTTTGGGAGGCTGGGAAGCTGGGATTCAGCCTGGCACACAGGCAGGAGGAGGACCTAGTTCCACCCCAGCCCTCTTCCCTGCCTCTGGGGGAGGGCCCAGGGTCTCTAGCTTCCTACTCTAACCCAAAATAGCAAGTGTTGTGTCCCTGTGCTCCATATCTCCGGGTAGGTGGCTGCAGGGATGTGCTATTGCCACTGTTTGAAGAATAATAATCTTGTGGGGACAGCAGTGCCCTGAATGTCCTTAAGTCTGGCTTTTGGGCAGATATATGTCAGCAGTACATGCATGAATCTTCACACCCTTCCTTCACCCTTCTACAAGAGTGGCAGGGAAGCAGGCTCTGTGCTCAGTTGTCTTGTCATCTCTTTAAGTGCATTGTTTCCAATGTGAGCAAAGGGAGATCAAAGAAAGCATCCAGAATGGAAATTGTTTATGTGTTTCATGATTCTAAACCTTGCCATTGGGGTGGGGGTGGGGGAAAGGTTCTAATTACAATTGCTTTTTAATTAGGCATTTTGCCATTTCATCTCCATTAATTGGAAGAGTTACCACAAGTGCACCTACTTATATCTTGAAAAAAGTCCCTTGCCACGCTCATGCTCCCAACATTTGAACTCTGGCTTGTGGGCAGCCCAGGAGACACATGTACCCCTGTGGCTCACTTGGTTTTCACGGAGCAACCGGCCCAGAACGGACAGACAGATTTGGTGCATAAAGGAAGAGGAATAAAAGTGATCTTTACAAAATATATCAGGCAGTCAGTCGATGTTCAGAACCTGTGCTGATGCTGATGGTGACTGAGGATCCATCTGTTGGCTGTGAGTTGCTGGCAGAGCAGAGGCTGACTGATGGGCTTATGGACCCCCCAGCACAGGAGTGCTGCTCCATAGACCTTTGTCACTTTTGTCACTATTTTTTTCCCCTTAACTCTCATGAACCCTATTAGTGTCTGCAGGTCAGTAAACAGGACTGCCTGTCTCTAGCTTCAGAGCTAAGTAAACAATATCAATTATGTTCTCATGGACTTAAGACCAGTCTAGAACTTATAGAATTGTTTTATCTTACTGAATATATACATCAGCATCATACAAACTTTGCTGTCACAAGTCAAATAAAACCATAGCCAAAGGAACAATCAGGAATTTCCAGAGGAGGCTGTTTAAGATCACTGTTCAGGAAGATCCTCTGACTCCACATCTTTTTGCAAATTCAGTAGGGCTCACAGGAATCAATGAAGGTTTTCCCTAACTGCCAGGTAAACTGACCATGGTATTGGAGTGGTATGACATTTTCCAGATTGGTGTTTGAATAACATTTAGAACAATTATGTTGAGATCCAAGCTATTTGTAAGAGTGTCCAGATGGTATTCTGTGATCACTACAGAGAAGTCTCTTCTTCCAGCAGGGAACATATTCCATTTGCTGTGAGAGCTGTGCATGCGAGGCAAGGATAAAAATGGATAGGCAGAGCTAGCTACTGTCAGGTTTGGCACAATGATGGGCTTTTTTATGGGGTGTAAGTAAACCTTTCAACAGGAAAATAAACTAATTTCAGGCTGGTGCAAGGATAGTCTATACTAGGAAAATCAAAGCAAGTCAACATCACTTTGCCTCTGACCTGAAAAAGAAGAGAGGACTGCCTTTGAGCAGCCAGATGAGTATTCACAGCAGCAATCTGAGCTTTGAAGCTTATTTCTATTTACAGGCAGACAAGCAAGGCTTGTATGAGGGAACTGGGAGCTGAGTGTGACTGACTAAGGCAGGAATGAGGAAAACGTGTGATGTGGGGGTTTTAATAGACTTTGCTAGTAATTTTGCAATGAGCTTACATTCAAGTTTTTCAGTCAAACAGTTATCAATTGATTTTATATACAAGAAGGTAATTGTTGCCTATTTTTTGCTTTTTGGTTAGGATGTGGTATTAGCTGTGCCTCGGCTTGAAACCTTTTCGATATCTTCATGAAAATGACACTTTCCCTCTTTATGTGCCTTAGGATCTGTAAAATCACAGCTGTTTGAAATGCAGTTTCAGTGTTTCCAAGCACAAAAGATGAGTGAATTCTTAACCCAGTTTCAGCCAAGAAATTAGACAACAAAGCTCTCAGAGTAACTCACAGACAAACACAAGGTCCTTTGGTTTTATTTCCTGAATTCTGAAATAAAGTAAAAAATATTTTACTCTAGAGAATAGCACTTAAGCCACATAATCTCTCAATCAAATGACCTTATGCATAGAAAGATCATATATCAATATGGCTTTTAGGCTGACCCTCCTGTTTCCCCAGCTCCGAGCATAGATAATGCAACAGTCCTGGGTGGCTGCTTCCATCCATCAGGACATTGCCATCTTCTCAAATCACTTTCAGGCTGGGAAGGCAAATATCTCTTTGTCCATCTGCACATGTTATGTTGGTGACTGCAGACAGGCCAGGGTACATGGCTCTCCACAGTCCCACTGCACTTCATGCACGAGAAACTGTGCAGCTATAAGGAAAAATGGAACTGTTCTCCATAGATATCAACAGATTTTTTTTTATAAGGCTGGAAGTGGCCAGAAATGTCCATCTTCACTTTGCCACCCATTGAAGATCTACTCCTGTTTTCTATATACTAAAACACAAACTACTGTAGAGACTCACAAACCTGCTCTTTCCTTGTAGTCTGCTCCAGGCATTGCCTTTCTCTGAGTGGCAGAATACCTTTCATTTTTTATTTGATCACTTTTGCTCTTTTGACATAAATCTTTCCCTGGCATGCTTTATTGTGACAGTTCCTAATATAGCTGTGCCTAATGAGACAAATTCCAATAGCAGAGGTACTGATTGCTGGATTAACAGTTTCATATCCATTTTTCTGGGGCAAGAAATAGAAAAATTCATCATCCATCATGTGCTATTACAGTGGGAGTATGCATGCCATACCTGGAAAGCATTTACTTCTCCTTTGCAATGAATTTAATGGATGCAAGACCACACTTTGAGAAAGAGAAGAAAAAAAAGTAGTTATGGGCACTACATATCCTATTAAATTTCTCAAAAAGAGGCCCCAGAGAAGAAAATGACTTCATGTAAGAAACTGGATTAGAACTGACATAATTTATTGCCCTAATAAGATCAGCATTTATATGTAAGGACAAGTAAATATTGACTAGAGCCTGATAAGCAAATCAATCTGTTTCTCACTTAGGAATACATAGGAATTTACTAGCTTAATAATGCTCAGTTTTTCAGACTCAAAGACTTATGTGCTCTGGTGTATCCTGAATGAGGAAAATGCCCCCATCCCTCCTCCCCAGTAAATAATTCAACAACACACACACCCTGAAAAAAAAAAAAAAAGGAAAAAAAAAGAAAAAAGAAAAGAAGGGGGGAAAAACCAACAAAACAAAACTAAACAACACAACAACCAAAAAGAAAGGATATCTCTTATTCCTGGAGGTTCCCCATGGAACAAGAACTGCCATGGGTGTTCATTTCATAGACTTATGAACATTTAACCATCCATCACTGCCATCCACAAAGCACTGTTCAGAAGATCAATTTATTTCCATCTTTTCTCTGCATTTAACTAGAAAACGCAACAGACAAGAAAAGCTCTGGTTTTGTATGAATGGGCTGTTACAATCCAAATGTGTCTTTTGAAGCATGCATTTAAATCAGATAGATTTTAGAGGACATTTGGGAACACATTTCCATGTGCACCTGGAAAGAGAAAGGTGCAGTCTGTACTGCCTAATCTCATAGAAAAGTTCTTGTCATCTTAGACCAGATGACAAGTGATGACCTCTTAGATTCTCCCTAATTCCTTGAATGCAGGACTTCCCAGTGACCAGAGTGAGGCAGGGTGGGGAAGAAAGATGGTGCATTTTTCTGAATTTTGTTTTCTAGTCTAAGTCCCTGCATTTTGTGACCTCTGAAATTGCTTGAGGGATAGAATGGAGTAGCAGAGCTGCTATTCCTAAAGAAGCATTGTCCTAAAGAAGCATTGGAGTCACTTTAAACAAAGAATCCAGTTGGCTGACCTGACAGATGCTCCATCCAAAAAATAAACAGCCATTTTTTCAAAAGCATGGAAATGTGACTAAGAGAATTACACAATTTGTTGTTTCTTTTCTCTCCCTTGTCAATGCAAACTGGCAGCCAGGTAATCTTGGTTACTTCAATTTTGGAGTGTAGGATATTGTTAAAGAGTGTTATAAAGCATTGAACAAAGGCTAGCAACCTATCAAAATTTTGCTTGTAGGGTCATAGGTGGACAGCAGATGCACCAACTTTTGATCTTTACCCCAAATAACATCCTTCTAACAAACTTTTCATAGAACTGCTGGGACTTACCATGTCCATTGGCAAGCCCTTTTCATGGTTCCCTGGAGTGGAGGTCTTTAAAAGATACCTAAAAATTTCAGCACCTGTTCTAAACTGATCAGTGAAAGACAAGGGCGCCCTGAGAGGGCAAAACCATCTACAGATTGCAATGCTGGCCGGGACACATGAGGTGCCTCGCGTCTGGCTCCAGGTACATGCAGAGAGGGCACATGTGCAGAGGTGCTGCAGATTGCCAGTGTCGGGTGAGGTGCCGGAAAAGCAGTATCCTGGAAACGCACCTCCCAGCCTTCCTGCACCTGCAGAGTGGGAGCAGACGGAGCAACCAGAGCCTGACACCCTTGCACGGGCAGCCGGGGAGGTCGGGGCTCCTCCGACACCCGGCGAGTGATGGAGGCTGATGGGAAGCCTGTGTGCGAGGGGAGGGGACAGAGGAGGAGGTGGCTTCCTCCTGACGCCATTTCCGAGGGCTGAGATATATAAATGAGCCGGTTGCTGCAGTGCCCCATCTGGGATCTTCAGCCAGGGCACTGGCGTAGATACACACGCTCCGCGCTGGTCTCCCCCCGGCACCCCGCCTGGAGCCCCCACGCCACGACAGTCTCGCCCTCTGCCCCTTTCTCCCTGCCTCCGTCCCGCCAGCACCATGAGCCGGCCAGAACTGCTCGCCGTCCTGCTCCTGGCCGTGCCGGGTAAGTGGGGCTGGGATGGGTCCGTGTCCCCCGGGCCCCGGCAGCGCTGGGCCCGCCGGCCCCGCTCCGCCCGCGCCTCCAGCACCGCGGACAGGGACGGCCCGGCCCCCTCAGCACCGCGGACAGCGGCCGCCGCAAGGTCACTGCCGAGCGCCGCACGGGCCCCGCCAGCCTAGGCACCTTCCCTTCCCTTGCCTTCCCTTGCCTTCCCTTGCCTTCCCTTGCCTTCCCTTGCCTTCCCTTGCCTTCCCTTGCCTTCCCTTGCCTTCCCTTCCCTGAGGGGCACAGTGCACACATCCAGCTGCTGCACCCAGGGACTACTTCCATCAGAGAGAGATGCCCCTCTTCTCCACTCCTGTTTTAGCAGAATAATGTTTGTCTGCTTGTGTTCCAGATAAGATGAATAACAAGTTCTCCTTTTTTCCCCCTCCCTTTACCTTACAGCCGTCTCCCTTCCTGTGACAAATGACATGAATAAAGGCGACACTAAGGTAAGGCTGAGCCTGTAGTGGAAGGGTCAAATAAAGAGAAAGGATGTGATGTTTCACCTCCACCTAGGTGGTTGGGTTTGGGCCACTCCCACTGAAATACCCCGTAGAAAGTGCCAGGAATTTGCGTGAGATCGCTCAAGCAGGATCCATCTCTGCTCCCTTCCTAACTGAATTTACCCTTTGTGCATCCACTTCTGGGCATCCAAGGAAGTCCTTCAGGATGCGACAGAGGGACGAGGCAAGCCTGTTTAGAGAGGAGATGGAGGCTGGGTAAAACTCTCCTTAGTCCTCCTACTTTCAGCTTTTCAAAGCTCCCAACAGGAGGTGACTCAGGGGAGAGTGGGGGGAGATGTGATTCAGGAACTGTGTGTGTTTGGAGGTGTATACATCTGAGTTTGTGTGCTACTTAAACATGCATGCTCTGGAAAAATAGGCAACTGGTACTCGCAGCTTGCTAATCCATCCTCAGCTCCTGCTCAGCCTGTCTGGATGGCTACGAGCAGTGCAGGACTTGGCTGACCTCTCCAGCCCTCCTTTACAGGCTTCTGTGCACATATCTGTGTCACACCCTCCAACATTTATAGCTGTGCTTTACAAACATGCACTCCCAACGGCCTTCTGGCACCCAAATGCTTGGGAAGGGGGGGTTTGCCTTTTGCCTGTGTTTACCTATGTCAGACACGACTCGCTGAGCCCCCCCTCCCCCATCTTTCATATGAGCTGATCTCTTGGCTGCCCAAATCAAAATTTCTTCGGAAATTCATGTCTACAAAGGAACCTCCAGCATTTTTCCTTTTTACTTCTTAAACCATTTCGTGTTATGAAATCTTCTAGCCACATAATATTTTTTCCCCGGCAGCAGCAAGGGAGGGCACACTGATGCCAGTGTCAGGCGCAGGTTACCTGCAGGACGTGTGCCATGAGCAACACCTCCCTGTGTCCTGTGAGACGTGCCTGGGCTGGAGAGCAGTTGCTTTGTTAAGACTTTCAGCCTGCTTAGCCCTTGCTGGGACAGAGCCATGAGCTGTGAGACACTGGGTGCCTTCCTCAGGCTGTGTGCTGCTGAGGAAGGGGATGGGGACAGGCATTTAGCCCTTCAACTTTCCATGCCAGAGTGGGCATCTGATGGGACAATCCATTAATCATATGACTTTCCTTGTGAGGTCTATCCCCCAATATATTCTGTGTGTAAAAAAAGGCACTTTCGTGGCAGTTGGTGCAACTCTATGGAAATGCTTCCACCAGGAAAGGACTTTCCCAAGACTGCCCCCCTTCCCTGGGTATTACACTGACACAGGCCCTAACAGAGAGCAAAATCAGCTTTCTTTTGAATTTGCTGCAGTTGGAAGAAGCCATTAGGGCTTTCCTGCCTTCACAATCCTCTGAGACACAGCATTTCAGGGAAGGAATTCCTGGTCTCATGGAACAGATTGGGGCAGGGATATCATCACATGAATACAGCAACAAGCACTGCAGCTCTTCCTACACACCGTGTTCTGTGCCACAGCATTTGTGGGTGGCTTGGGGCTGTGTAATTGGTAGTCAGCACCTGCAGGCCTTTCCTGGACAGCTCGTCAGACTTTCCTTACACCAAGGGCTTTCCATAGGGAGCCGAACAAGACCAAAGCATTTACAATGTCTCTGGTGTTTGCCCACTCTTGTGCTTGAAGGACCTATTTCTCACTTACAACCATACATTTTAGAAGGGCATAGCTGAGCTCAAATATGGAGAAGTTTGTCCTTGTAAGGGCACAACCCTTTGGAGATTCTGTGTAGGGACATAGTGAGCTGCTCTTGAGGATCTAGTTACATGCTCATGGTTAGATGATAGCTATGGCAAAATTCCAGTCTGAATTTCTGCACTGGATTAATTACATTCATTTGGAAAGGATGTCCTCCATTTCCTGATGCAGGCTGTTGTTTCATGACCTTGTGAAGTCTCACCCTGCAAGACCTCCTCTAACAAAAAGACAAGGAGAGTGTTGTGGGATGACTGCACTCTTCATTTCATTACCTTACAAAGCTCCTCCACAGAGCTGAATGTATTTCTGTGGTGAGTGATGTATCTCTTTGTGCTCTAAGACCTTAGATCAGCTTAGAAGCCTTGAAAAAGCTTGAATAGAATATTTCATTGAACCAGTCTTACTTCTCATGCTGAGAAAATCTTAACTTCTGAAGTTGTATCAAATACTGCTACAGTAAATGGGTCCAGAGGTTGGGAAACATGAGAGGGAAATATCAGAATCTGGGGGTTTTTCTATTTAAAGACAGAGTGACTCAAAATCATCTAAAATCAGTATTAATGGATCACTTGTGATATAGGAGAATTACACAAGGGAAATTCCCCTGTTTTCTTTTTTTTAAATCTTTCCTATAGCATTTTTAATCCATTAGGCAATGCCCTCAAACTGTGTAAGGCATAGAGTTCAACATTTTATGGCTGTGGTCTGCAAAAGCAGAATTCTCTCCTTACACAGGGTGGGAATTTGCCCATTCCAGCTGTCTAGTGAATATATCCAACTGCTTGAATGAACAGCATTGTGGATGACTGGGGACTGCTGACTTGTGTTTAATTTCTACTGCAGCCACAGCGCTCTGCTCTCCTGAGAATGGTACATTGTGAGGGAGGTCAGGGCTCTCAGGGCTGCCTGCTGAAATCATCAGGAGAAAGAGGTTCTGTGAGTGAATTTTTTGCCTCCAAGGCTTAACTTGTATTCTTTTTTTCAATTTAGCCTCTCTTTTTTCCCCCAGGCAATTGTGAGCCCTGCATTCTTCCTAGATTGCATTATAAAAAAATCACCCTTTTGAACTAAGCAGCCTGATTCCTACACTACCAATCAGCACCAGACTGTAGTGAATGTTTCTGTCCTGTGTGATCATTTGGGTCTACCTGACCACACACTAGGGCTCCCAGCAGTGTACCTTGGCATGGCAAGGATGCCTGCAATCTCAGTGCAGGTGACAAATTACATAAATAACACTCCTGGTTCTACACCAACAAAATGGGCTGCTGGAAAGGGTGGGCCCAGAGCTCATCCTTTCTGAGAAGCTATGTCAGATCTTCTTTGCTTTTAGATGACTTGTCATCATGTGGAGCTCTTCCAGTCTATAACAGATGGCTTGAACACTCAAAGCACAAGGTCAAACACTTTTCCAGAGTGTCTTGTCCTTTCTAGGACTTGAGAGCAGTATTTCTCTTCTGTGTTTGAAAGTATTTTGTCCCACCTCACCTTCCATGCCTAGCTTCAATCTATGATGTCTTTCCAAGGCTTTGAAGAGCTTTTAAGATTTCAAGGTCATCTGTTGAACAGCTATGACCACTTTTTGCTCTCTACAACCTCCCACTGAGTCCTTTTATGAGATGAAGGTTGAGATATATTGACTTAAAAGAGGATGATTTTGGATTTTCTGTGTATATATCCAGATACCCTTTACTCTCCAGATGTGCTCAGACTCTGGTATGGTCTGAAGCCATGCAATCCTCAGCTGAATTTAGTGTCATGTGGAAGACACTCTTTCCATTGTCATGTGTAATTTCCTCACTTCTCAGTTGCAGGAGGTACCTTTTATTCCTGAGCGAGGGAAAACAAGAACTGAACATTCAGTTCCAGCTTGACCAGAAAAGCAAGATCTGTGCCATCACCTGCTGTACTTCAGCCTTGGTAACAAGTAGAAACAAAAGACAAAAAACCAGTTCCTTAATTTGTATTTTTGTCTCTTTCCAGGTGATGAAGTGCATTGTAGAGGTCATCTCTGATACTTTATCTAAGCCAAACCCCCTGCCGATCAGTGAGGAATGCCTAGAAACTCTCCGAGGAGGTACTGCCTCAGACTTAATGCTGGGTATCAGCAAAAGCAAATCTGGCAAGCAGGGGCTGGTCCTGCCCTGACCAACTGAGCCCTGGCCTCTGGACCCCTGTCAAAGGGTCCCTGACATGTTCACCTTCCTCTTCCACTGGGCTGTACTGGGCCCCAGGAGCAGGAATGGAGCCACTGTTTGTCCCAGGCCATGCCTTGTGCTGGCACTGTGGCCACAGGGGTGCTGGGTGACATCAAACTGCCTGGTTTTCATAGGACCTTCCTGCTGTCTTAATCACATAGTTAAGATCTGAGAGCAAATCAGACTAAGGGAAAGAAAAGAGCAAATGAAGAAGAAGTGGCATTTGGGGTTCTGTTTAATTTCCTGGGGTTGGGGGGTGGTTTGCTTTGACTACTTTCTGTACTAAGTCTCCCCTGTTGCAGATGAGCGAATTATTTCTATCCTTCGCCACCAAAACTTATTGAAGGAACTTCAGGAAATTGCTGCACAAGGTACAGTGCCAGTATATTTTTTTGGGAATGTAACTGTAGGGAAGATTGTTTTCTTCTGTTGTAGTCCCTTATAGAGTTTTATTCTTTGGTTGGTTTTGTGTTTGTTTTTTTATTTTATATTAATTTCAGATCATATAAATATGCCCTAGGAAATGTAGTTCCAAGATTTTCAGCAGAGATTGTGTCAGTGGGGACAGGAATTTTGTTTATAATAACTCCAATATGTATCTGATAATTTCAATAGCTACCAGTGTAACTTGGTGGTGATGTAGTCTCCAGACATTTTGAGGTGGGAGAACTCTAAAAGGAAATTCTGTAATTTAATTCAACAAATAATCACCAGCTCCCAAACTGGAATGAAAGGCAAGAAAACCTCCACCGTCTGTGCAGCTGGAGTCTAGCACTAAACCCAGGTGTGGCAGCAGGGAAGCCCCACTGAACAGTAAGATTTGCACCTTAAAGACCCCAGTGAAAATATTGAGCTAATGGGTATTTTTCAGATGGCTTCCTTAATTCAAAGGCAAGTTTCTTTGCTTTGGAGGGGTGCAGGTCAATTGCTCTGGTCAATGTGGGAGCAGCAGCAGCACCATGGAGCTGTGCCAAGGGGTGTTGAAGGAAAAAAGGGACATTTTCAGGTGCCCAGTTGCCCAGAGCCAACATGCACTTCCCAGGCAAGGCTACTTCAGAGCTAGGGCAGATCCCTCTGTCTGGGTGAGGTTGCAACAGGGGTGTCCCCAGGCTGCAGGGAGAGCACCTCCTGGCCTTCCCTACTCCTCCTCCCTGGGGTGACCAGGGGGCACCTGGGCATCACCAGAGAAACAATGACTAGGGCATCCCTGTGCCCTGCTCCTGTGTGGCAAGTCTGCCAGAGATGGCTGGAAGGCAGTGCCACCAGAATGCTTTCAGATTAAGGAAGACACAGAGGCAAGAGGGAGAAGAGAGAGGAAAAATTCCAGGAGTCAGAGTTGGGAAAGAGTCTCATGCAGCTCCCAAAGCCATATTTTAGTCACTACTCAAATGGTGGAGGGGCCAGATGCTCAGTGACCTCAGATGGACTCCATGGATGCTCTGGTGATCCAGAAGAAAGAAGACATGGTCTCTTCAGTATGCTGGGATATGGCTGCCCAGGCACTCCAGGGACTTGAGGAGGAGCACTCAGATATCAGACAGGCTGTGCCACTCAGCATGGAGACCATGAGAAGGAATTTGTTACATGGAAGTGCACCTTGCTCCACTCTTTCCTCAGCCTGAGCCTATCACACCACTTAGTCCCAGGGCAACATGAGATCCAGCCTACAGATCACAGAGACTGGGGGTAAAAGAGTCTTGTAGAACAAGGGAAAAGCAAAGTGTTAATCTTGGTGTCCTCTGTGCTGGTGAAGCTGGTTCTGCTCAGGCTGGAGAGCCCACACCATTCAATTCAGGGCTAGAGAGGACTGGGCTGGCAGCACTGGCTCTTGCTCTTGCATTAAGGCACAGAAGCAGGGCATGAGCTGGTTTAGACAGGGCTTGTTTGGCTTGCAGATCCCATTGCTGGTTGCCAGGACAGCTGCAGCCTAACCCCCAGCTCATGCTGCCTTCAGACACCTCTCTCCAGGGTGCTGTATTTTTCTAGCAGGCTCCATAATCCCAGAGCTAAGGTATGGGGCCTGGGAGCCCCAGACTACCCCTGCAGTGAGAATGAATGCTGCTTCTTCCTCCCAGCTCGCAGGGGAGAGGGGCCCCCACAACCAGGCTGGAGGATACAGGAGCTCTCAGTGCTCACCTCAACAGAGGTGCATAGGCAGAATCTGACAGAAGGCAATTTTCATCTTTCAGTACTCTGGTGATGAAGTCTTTTGTTGCCCTCAGTGTGCTGCAGTTCAGCACCTCTTATTCCCTAGATCTCCATCAATATTAGTTTTACTGGCAACCCTGCATCTCTATTTAGAGACCATTTTCTTTCCTGCAGATGTTGGTTTTGATTGTGGTTTTGTTACTGCAATTGATTCACATACCCTCCAGTCTCACTCCTCCCAGCTCCCAGGTAGATTTTTCCACTGTAGCAAACATAAGGGGCACAGAACTATTTTCCTACCTCTACTTTCTGAAACACAGAAGGGACTGTTGCCTTTCCCTACCTTTTGTTACTTGACACAGGTGCCAATGAGAGAACTCAGCAGCAGAAGAAAAATAGCGGCTTTGAAGATGAACTTTCCGAAGTCCTTGAAAGTCAGAACAACAAGAACAAGCAGAGAGGTCAGTGTCAGCCTCCACCCCCGGGAAATTCAGGTCAGGCTGTAAACAAGGATCTTCTTCCAAACAGCCTTGATATGTCCATCTGCTTCTCTTTGATGCTGCTGCTGACACACACAAGCAATCTGGTGTTTGCTTTGTTCTTATTTACCAGCTCAAACAACACGTAGTCTCTGAGCTATAGCAACTGGTGATGGTCAAGTTACTAAAGTGATACTGACTTTTCCACCCTGCTGCTGACACTTTCATTCACTTACAGCACTTAAAAGAAGTCACAGCCAGGGAAATCCTGCACTGAAAGAGTCAGTGAAACAGGCAAGGGTGATCTGGATTTTCGCCTGTCACCCCTGTTTCCAGGCATCTAAGATATTAAGTAACGAATCTCTGAAGGGAAAATTGAAACACACACAGTGCACACACCCACACAAAACACCTGTATGTTGGAAAGATCACCTTCAGCAGGGGTTTCCCCTTGCCAGTGTTTCTCTGGCCTTACTACAGACAGGTAGTTTAGCAGAAAGGAGGGGTTGGCCCCTTCCTTTTTCCTTGTCAGGAAGATACAATGCAAATGTGGGGTGATGTGACTCCTCATCCAGCAGCAGCTGGGTGCCCACAGAGGGTCTCAAGCAGCTCTGGGGCACATGGCTGGCCCACAGCAGCACAGCAGTGCTGTGACACCAGTCCAAAACTACTCAGAGCAACGAGGAGTGACACCCCCAAGGGCTGCTGCTGCTGCAGCCAGCACCGCCAAAATCCAACAGGTAGGATGGTGGCACTGCATCTCCCTACTGCCAAGACACACCTGAAACTCTTGCTCCAGCAGCACGGAGATAAAGGAAGATGAAGTGAAGATGAAATGTGGCACATGGGCCAACCAGGTCCGCTGACAGTCTGGTGACACCAGCACAGTGTCACAGGTGGCCACCAGCCTTGTGTGACCAGCTCTCTGCGTCCCTTCATCCTGGCACACTCCTCAGCCCTCCTTGGGGCTGCACTTACCTTTCCATATCTCTCTGGCTTTTAAACTCCTATATTTTCTTTTGCAAAATGTTTTCTCTGGCTAATAGTGTTAAAAGAGGCTAGTCTCCCTTGAGCAAGAGCAAATACTCAGCCCACATTAAGCTCCTGCTGAGTAGCTCCTTTACAGAAGCAGAGACACCCCTCCTCCCTCCAGCACCCTGTGAACAGGGCTGGCTGACTCTTCAGCCTGGTGGGAGAAATAAGGATATGATATGAGTGCAGCACTCAGAGCAGGGAGAGCTGTGCAAGTGCTGTATTACACTCCTAAATAATTTAATTTTACATGCAGTCTGGTTTCATGCAGGGTGAATTCGTGGCTGGCATCTCAAGAGATGGTGATGAGGACTGTGCTGCAGCAAAACACTCCAGCATATGTTTAACTTCAGCCTTGCAAGTCTCTCCAGGAGCACAGGCACCAGAGAGAACGCTGCCTTGCTTGAATGCAAACATATGCTGAAGTGACTTGCAAAAGGATCCACGGGGTGGCTAAGCAGATTGCTGAGCGGGGCTGAAGCTCCCTAGGAAATGCTTGGCCTTTGCTGGTTGTGAAATGAGCTCTCAGCAGAGGTGTTTCTTCTTGTTTCTCCCCCTGTAGATGCTGCAGGGGAGCACCCTGAAGAGGAGCAGCCCACAGGGTCCCTGGCTGAGCTGGCAGCACAGAAACCCCAGAAAAATGAAGACTCAAGAGAGGAGGAAAAAAGCCTGGAGGAGAGAGAACCCAGGCCATGGGATACCAACCCCGTTGAGAAAGAGGACCGGGAGGAAGCTGAGAGCAACGACATCAGGGATACAGAGGATACCCATCGAAACAAAGTTTTGGACAACCACATTGGCAAAAATTTCAGTGAGGATGACCAGCAGCAAGAGGATGAAGAGGAGGAGCCCAGAGGCTCCAGGGACAGCCTGGAGCTTGAGGATGAGGGAGAAGAGCCATCCAGGCAGGGTCAGGAGCACAGCAAGGAGGTAGCAGGGGAGCGTGTGGAGCGGGAAGATGATGGAGATGAAGCTGCGGAGGAGGACCCTACTGAAGCAGAGAGGTCACTCGATTTGGCTGAGGAGGACGAGGAGGCTGAGGAGATGCAGGGAGGTGACAGTATGTATCCTAGACTGCACTGATACCTTCCTGGGGTGAGCTGAGGGCACTGAGACAGATGGGTGAGAGGCTTCAAAGCCAAAAAGTTGAGGCAGGTGTTGTCAAACCTACAAGGGTTTTGACTGCTGCCTTCAGGCCCCATTACTGACATGGCAACGTGAGAGTGGGTATTTCCAGAATCTTAGGAAAGCAGGCCTAAGTCAAGAAATCTGGCATCACCACTGAAGGCTCAGTTCAAAGATGGACCTCAAACAGGTTAACAGTTGTGTTCATTTCTTTGTTTAATGCTCTTTCAGATAACAATGATGAGCTGGGATTTGGAAAAGATGTGCAGAGCTCTGAAGAGGAGGAGGAAGAGGAGGAGGAAGAGCGGCCCCGAGCACTGAGAGGAGGAAGGCATCGCCTGGAGGATGAGGAGATGCGGGGAGAAGAGGACACCTTTCAGCCCAGGGATGCCAAAAGTGATGAGATGGAGGAGGAGTCCTCCAGGGAGTGGGAAGACACTAAGAGGTGGAACAAAATGGATGAGCTGGCCAAGCAGCTGACATCAAAGAAGCGCATGGAGGAAAATGATAGTGAGGAAGACCCAGACAGGTCCATGAAAAAGACATTTAGGTCCCGCAAGTATGCCTTCAGTAGTCCAGAGGAAGATGTGAGAAGGTCATGGAAGCATCACTCAAAGGAAGACAGCAGTGAGGGAGGCTTTCCACTTGCTCCCATGCCTGAAGAAAAGAAGGATGAGGAAGGCAGTGCTAACAGGAGAACAGAGGTTGGTGTACACAGGCTTAAGAATAAATCCCACCCAGTTATCCAAAGCACACTTGGAGATGTGGATGGTATCCTGGCATTAACATAGCCAGCAGTGGTCCTCAGAGGCATTAAGTTGATGCTTAGTGAACTTCCAGTCATTCAGCCTGAGGTATTACTGAAGTTTGCATCTGCTGTGCCTTTGGTTTTTTTCCTTGTCTTAGTTACTAGCACAAAAGCATTCCCTGTCCCCCAGAGTCATGTCTTCAGTGACAGGACTTCTGCACTGGCCAGACATAGTGACCAGAGCTATAACTGGAGCCTAGGGGTAGTTCTTGTGTCCCAAAGCCCTTCCAAGTCAAAAGGAATGCTTTCCCTGTCTCAGGGATGGAGTGAGTAATGTCAGACCTCCTACAGAGGTAAATCAGGGGTGCAGCTGTGGTGAGAAACCTGAGGTATTGGAGTGGAAATAGTGGACAGATACGGAAATGCATCTGAGCCAGGCTTCCAGAGTCAGAGACCTCCTTCCCTGATACCTTGAGTGATGCTAGGTAATAGCTCAGCACATCCCCAGCAGCCAGGAACTGCTGGTGGGTTCACCTTTGTGCTGAGGCCCAGCTCCAGGCACAGTCGATTTGGGATAATACAGGGAACTGGGCAGTGGGGTTTGGCTTGGGCTTTGTGAGCCTGGGACAGGCCATGATCAGGTGCCTGGGAACAGCTGGGACAGCAGGTGAGTGAAGCCAGTTGGCTCTTTTGCTTTCAAAACACCCCTCCTGCCTCAGTTATGTTCCAAACCATTGGCCAAAAACTGCCCATCACCATCCCCCCCATGAGAGCATCTCCAGTTGTATCGGTTCAAAGCAAAGCCAAATGTCTCGGCTCAAAGCAGGGGTGCAATGGGGTGGCCTGTCCCATCTGCCTCCCACCACTGTCTGCTCACATCCCACATGTCTCCCAGGGAGGCTGCTCCCCACCTGCCCCTGCAAGTGGCTCTGGGGTGCACCTTGCCTGCAAGGTGGCAGACTCAAGTCTCCAAATGGGGATTGGAAAGGAGGTTGCTGAGGCTGCAAAACTGCTGTGTTTACAGCTGCAACAAGGCTTTTTTGTTTGGTTGGCTTTTTAAACTAGATCAAGGCCTCTGGGAGTCAGTGAGGAAGGCCAGGCATGCAAGAGTGAGGGAAGGCACAAGCTCTGGCTGCTGTCCTGTCCCTCTCTTCATTTTTGGGCCATGGGGCTGTGTGGCTTGGCCAGTGAGGCCAGCGTGGGTACAGATATGGGCTGTGAGTGCTGTCCCCTGCACTTTCCAGGGCTCAGCATGTGGGACCAGACAGATGCAAGCCAGAGCACACAGGCAATGGTTTGGGTCTGACCAAGCTCTCTCTGCATGCCGTAGAGAATTTCAGAATCTATTTTTCTCCCTTTCTGGGGGCTCCAGTTGCAGCCCAAGTTCTCCTCCAGTGAGGTGAGCCTCAGCCAGCTGCTCCCTGACCCACTTCAAACAGAATTAAACAGCTGCTTGGGCACCCTGGGTGTTTGAAGGCACCCTGAGCCGCTGGCACCCTACTGTAGCCAGAGCTTTCCCAGGGGCTGAGTCAAGGGCTCAGTGGAGGGGCAGGGTGACTTTTTTTCCGTGTTCAAGAAAATAGCTCAGGAAGAGAAAACAAACCCCTTTTTTCATATTTCCTTTACTTTTCTCACACCAGCCACATGCAGTGCAGTGGCTCAGTGTCAACCTGTGATTTGCAGCTGCTGAAGGCAAGAGCAAGGCTTTGCTCCCTCCATGCAGGAGAGGAGCTGTCACCTGGGCTCTGCCAATGGAAAAAGGTACAGCACCAAGTTTGCTCACACAGAGCCTGCTGCTGCTATGTTGCTTTCATGGTCTGCAGAGAGCCTAGGTGACCACAGCTGTGAGGGACAGTCAGGGCTTGGGTTGGCAGCAAGGCAGGGCCAGCTGGATATGACCTGAGCTCAGGCAAAGCCACACAGTCAGGCATCTGAGTACCTGCACTAAATAAAGCAGCTGCAGGTGACAGCATAGATACACAAGAGCCGGTATAGAAAGACCACCAAGTGATAAGCAGCTTGAGCCTTTGAACTGATGGCTTTCTCAGTCACTATTTTCCCAGGAAAAGTATTTTCTGCCAGTGGAGATGCAAGCAAAGACCCAGGGCAGGGTGGGGAGAGGGCAGGCCCGTGCTGCACTTCCCGAAGGTGGCAGGCGGCGGTGCCCATCCCGGTTTGACGGCACTGACTCGGTGCTGGCACGCAGTGCTGCTTGGCAGAGCCTGCCCTGGCTCCCCAGCAGCCATCTCCCTCCACCCCCATGTTCTGGAGGCACGGCCCCGTTGGGGGCTGCCCTGCCTGGCAGGGTACGGGGGAAGCATGCCAGCTGCATCACTAGCAGCAGTAATTAAACATTAGGGCAGAAGTAATCGGTGTTGTGCACACTGGTCTGTCCAGAGAGACAAATGCAGGCTGAACGGATGGGGCGGGACAAGGCTGTGCTCGTACCCCAGGCAAGGCTCTCCGTAGCTCTGGGGGGCGAGGGTTGCCCACTTGTGGCCACTGACAGTCCTGGGCTTTCGTTGCAGGACCAGGAGCTGGAGAGCCTGGCTGCCATCGAGGCTGAGCTGGAGCGCGTCGCCCACAAGCTGCACGAGCTGAGGCGAGGCTGAGGGCCCGGCGCTCCCCGTGCCGGCGACAGCAGCGCCGCCACCGTCCTCCCTCCCTCCCTCCCTTCCTTCCTTCCTTCCCTCCCACCGCGCGTCCATTTCCCGATCTAAGAGCAGTTAAACCGAGCAGAAGCACCGTGCCTAGGAACCGACCCCGCTAGCCCCAGGCCTGCCTCCCTCGCCATTGTGTTGTGCCCATCGCCGCTGCCTCACCTCATGCTGCCCTCTCCACACGGATGTCCACACGCCCGGCAGGGCGCCCGTGGGTGCGAAGTGCAACCTACATGTGTATTTTCTGTCTGGGTGGGGTTTTCTCCCTCTTTTTTTTAAAAGACAGGACAGCTTTCTAGAAAGTTCTTTCACTGGTAGTTTCACTGGGTAAAAAACTGCAATAACTTGTTATCTTTTGATTAAAAGCTGAGAACTCTGACTGTAATATATTCTATATAAAAAATTTATCTAAGGAAAAATAAAACCGCAGTGGGTTCCTTCCTTTGTTTTGGCAGCTTCAGTGTCAGTTGCCAGCACGCTGCAGGGCCTGGACAGTCCTGCAAAGAGGGGGGGGAACGGAGGGCTCCCCTCACCACAGACACACCGTGATGGCGCTTCCCTCCTTACCTGGGCTCCAGCGCTGCTGCCCTCTGGGGCCTGGCATCGGGGACACTTCCCTGTGGTCCCAAGCACTGTGGGGCTCTCCCTGCCCACCCAGAGGCTGCTGGTGCCACACTGCTCTCCCCCCTGGCACTGGGTGTCCTGGGTGCTTCAATGAGACGGGTCACACCTGAGGCTCATCGATGAACACAGAGAGAACACAGTTAAAAGTTTAAAACACTGGGCAATACTTGACCAAGTCAAGCCATGTGGACAACACATGAGTAGATTAGAAAGAAGCAACAAATAGGCCAGTAAGGAGACCACAGTACTGGTCTGTGCTCCCCAGAGGTGAAGGGCCATGTTGAGGAGTTGTCCCTCCTATTCCCTGGCTCACAGGAGACATGGTGACCAGCTGGCACTGTGCTTACAGGCAGAACCTTTCCATCCTTTGGGCTTCAGACCACAGGGCAGCTGGAGGACCAAGGGGTGCCTGGGTTAGGGAAGCTGGCCCCAAAATCTCTGAGCACTGATCATATTTTAGATGTTCTACGTGCACTGGCAGAAGAGGGAGAGATCAACCCACTGCCAGGGCTGTATTCTAGAGCCCCCAATCCAAAGCTCAGTTCTCTCCCATCACCTGCAGCCCACAGAACAGCTGAGATGCTCAGGGAATGGCTGCCAGGCTTTGAACTTGGCTTATTTCTTTATTTTGCAAAAACTCTCAGTGCTGTTGGCCTGTACACTGCATTACAGGGTGTGTGTGTGTGGGTTCCCTGGTGCAGGTGCGTGGTCCCAGAGCTGTACCTCACCCACAGGATGAGCTTCCCAGGGAGGAGCAGGAGCTGCTGAGTGTGCACTGCCCTCATTCCTCAGCCCTGGGCAGGCACTCAATGGCAAGGGGTGGTGTTGAGGCCAAGGCATGGCCCAGAAACTGCCCTGACACAGGGCACAATCAGCCTGGCTGGGGAAAGTGCACTGGAGCAAGTTGTGAGTCTTTCAGCTCTCTCCTGAGGAGATTCTACTCTCTTTAACCTGAGGGAAACATGGAGGAACCAAAGTGAAACTAAAGTTATTGTACAGAAACAGTACTAAAATGTCAATTAGGGAGTTACCCCACCTGAAGAAATCACATTTTACATATTGATCTTCACCTAAATTTTAATTTGAATACTGTATTTTTAATCTGAATATTGTATCTTTTAAATATATTGTATTTATAGCTGAAACAGCTTCCCCAGGGAAATGGTCAGCACCAAGCCTGACAGACTTCAAGAAGCATTTGGACATTCAGGCACATGGTGTGATTCTTGGGGTGTCTTGTGCAGGGCCGGGGGTTGGACTTGATGATCCTGATGGGTGCCCTCCAACTTGACATATTCTATGATTTAGTTTCTCCCTTTAATTTTTGCGACAGAGTCTCTGCCAGTAGCAGCACCCATACAACTCCTTGCAAACTCAGGCCTACATGTCACAATAAGTTCACAGAAACCCTCAGACCCCCACCACACCTCTACCAAAACAAACAAAAAATCCCCACCAAACACAAGAAACAACCCCAAACCCAAGAAACCAAACAACCTCCACAGAAACGCAGCCAAGTCCAAAGGAGTTGGACAAGTTTTTTCACTAAGGATGGCAGCAGCAGACAGAAATACCTGTCTGCATCCATACCTAACTCAAAATCAACGAGAGGAAAAATATTGTTACTTGATGGAGCTACTATAAATACTGTCTTAATTGTATATTCAAGTAATCACAAATATTTGGGACCCAAGGCCTTTCTTCAGATGGAAAGATGATGTTCAAGGCCTGAGTGTGGGGCTGCAAAACAACTGCACTTGCAAAGGATGTGAACATTGAATTCCCATGAAGACAGGCCTCCCCCGATGAGCTGCTCACCTCTCTGCCCTATCCACTCAGAAACAGGAAGCAAACTAGAACTTGTTATAAGGCATTTATTTTCATTATGTGTTGGAAAGGGACAATCCTCTCTTCAAAACAATTACAGAGAAAATGCCACAATACCTACTGCATATTGCTTTACTGTTGAAACCAAAACAATTGTCCAAAACATATGCTTGGCAAACAAAAAGAAAATTAATATATTACCATTGAAATGAATGCTGTTAGATGAAAGCACCATCTCCATTGTCTGATCTGATCAGTCATGCAATTGAAGATGCCAAATAGCAAGTATTTTGGGTTTTACAGTAAGCCATGATCTTTTAAGGGTTGATATAATTCTATACAAATTTAAGTACAAAATGGGAATTATGTTTCAGAAGTCATAGTGAACCAGGCTGAAGCGAATCACAAGACACACTTGTTAACACTGTACAGCTGGATTTGAACACAGATACCAATGAACTTGTGAAACTGAGCACACGCACACAATGGTCCCTGAGATTCAGCCGTGCTGGGGGGGAAGCAGTGCTGGAGACTGAAGGACAATATCCAACACTACTCACACCCACAGGGCCAATTCTCTCACAACTGTTGGGATCTCAAGGAATTGTTGTTACTCCATTTTAAGAACAACAGTGTTTTTAGTATGTGGTTGTCACAAGGGTATACACAAGCTGTATCAAATACTGAATCAGAAATAAATAATAAAAGATACATCTAACACATCTTTTATTTTTTAATATTTTTTTACAGCACTGACTTTACAAGAGGATAAACAACTCATTTTTAGGGGCTGCTAACATCTGAAACAAAGTCGTCACTATTTTATACTCAACATATTCTCAACACTTAATAACTTTATATATGTATATATGACTTTTCACACGAAAAAAAGTTGTTAAAATAATTTATATCTAAAACTACTGTGTAAAGAATGAAGGAGGAAATAAAATGTGGGTTTCTTTAAAAATGCTGGAAGAGGAAGACCTGATTTTCATGAACTCCATTTGCTGTTTCAGCTATTTCTGGAGTTTCAAGAGATTTCCTGGCCATCAACAAAAATTTCCCAACACATCGGGAGCCCTCTGCAAACTCATGACATGCTGGGTAAGGTCACCTGCTAATGAGTTCGTGTGGGCCACAGGCATCTGCTATCATCAGCCCCAGTGGATTCAGGGTAAGAGTGATGGAGAGGAAGAAAACATCACCCCAGACTGCTATTAAAAACCACAGAGTGAAATTCTGCACAATTGGTATCATGATGTACACTGGCCGGGATTTTACTCCCAAGCCCTACTCTCCTTGCCCTCCTTCTGCATCACAGATAAAGGATGTTTTTCTCTCAACAGATTTTGTTATTTCCACAGGAAAGCTGCCCCAAGAGCAGGGTGGACCAGACACCAAGAGCCACCTGCACACATAAGAGCAAAAACAATTTCCTTTGCTTGCTACAAATGCTACTGTGCTTGTGTTGCTGAGGAATCACTCCATCTCCATTTATGTCTGGATCCTCCCAAACTTCAACCATCTCAAGTAACTTTTGTGGCCATGTAAATGTGACAGAATCCATGAAACCCATCCAGTCAAAAGCTCAGGTGTTGATGGCCTGGATCCACATAGGGTGAAGAGTGAAAGGAAAGGTAGTAAAGATGTGGAAAGTACTTTTCTGGAGGTTACATTCCTCTGAAATAGATATTAAAGCAATATTACAAATAAAATCAGCAACGTGATCTGCAATGGCATGTCCATTTTTCTATGAAAGCGAGAGGAGATTATATTAAAGGAAATATTTTAATCTACACAAAGCATTTTCACATATTCCTAATTACAAAACACACACCATAAAGTAATTGTATACTGAATACAGAAATCAATACATCTCTTACTAAAAAGGAGAGAGGGGGAAAAAAATTAGCAGGGTAATGCAAGTGAACTCCCACAAGTGTGTGCATGGGGAGACTGCTACAAACTCAGACTCTGTTCACTAATAAAATCAAAATCCAAGATTTTCTGCACAGCTGTGGAAGGCAAGGCTACAAGCTAGTGTGGAAAAGCCTGAATCACTTGTCACTGCTGCCATGCAAAGACTTGAGGAAATCAGTGTTAGTCTAAGAACTGAGAAGTCTGGATTTTTTTAATTGGATGAAAACAACAGAAACATTCTTCCTGTTTTGCTCTTTTTTTGCCAGACAATTCAAACACCTCTCACCTCATTTATCCTGTTGCCTTTGGACTGTGTTCTGCCTCTATTATCTAACCACAACTCCACCTGGTTGTTGCCTGGCTGGATACTGCCCACAGTTCATCTAGAAAACTTGGGGCGTTATCTTGAGCAATTCTCATTATCTCCTGATGCCTCTGGGTTGGGTTCTTAGCTTGTGATCATCTACTATGAGAACAGATTAAACTGGTAGATTTCTGTCTGTGCAACCTGCTGCGGACACATTCCCACAATGACGATGGAGATCTTTAAACAGCTTTAACATTACAACAGTCTGAAATGTAATAATGAATTTATCCTGCCTACTGACCAGCCCAGTTGATCAGCTCCTCAGCACAAAGGTGTACAGCCAGACACTTCAACCAAAGGCAAAACATCACTGGCCCAGTGGTTCTGCATTACACAAACCACAAGAGCTAGAACTGATGCTGATGGTTTGGTTGCATTTCTGCAGTTGGCTTTAACATAATGATCAGGATGCTCTGGCACAGGCTACAAAGTCAGGCACAACGTGGCCAAGTCAGGTAGAGGGGGAAGAGGGTGACTTTACATCACAGGCAGCAGTAATACCACTCAAGTTCTCTTCAACAGGGAAAGATGTTCACCTGTTGAAGCTAATTACATAATTACAGTGGAAACCAGAGTCTCATCTCCACCATGCTGACAGAAAATCTGGAGAAATTCCAGTCAAGCTAATGGTATTCTCGTGGATTTCAAACAGTGAAGCAGAACAGTAATAAATCCCTAAAAAGCTACCTGGTGACCATGTAATTTTAATGCAATTGCTCTCATCAGCACAGCAGTAACAGCTATGCCTCTGAAAACACAGAAGAACCTTTTTCTAACTCACAATAAAAAGAATTCAAACAGACATTATGGAAAATCTCCTCAGATTGTCTGCAATTTTAAGAGCAAGGGCATTCTGTTATGATCTAATGTTACTACACTCCTACTTTTACAAAGAAAGACAAGACTACAGAATATTAACAAACTTACTGTGAAGCTTATCTTAAATCAAAACTATCCTGAACTTACCAAATGAGGCAGCAATTCAGAAAAGCACTTTAGCACAAGCTTAATAACATACTCATGCTCAAATGTTTTACAAGAACGTAATTGTATGTCTGGACACTCAGTAATTTACAGTTTTGGCTTTTACAAATTGGTCTTCCAATTTGCCCCTGTGATTTAGCAACATTCTAGTACATGAGCCATTACCTTAATTTCTGCAAGGAAATATAGTAGTACAGCAAATGCATGGTATGTCAAAACTCTATTGTAATGCCACATCACAACAGGTACCTGCATAACTGCACCTGGTAAATTAAAGTGATACTGATACATTCGATAAATAAAAAATAAATTACAGACTATGGGAAAAATGTCACTGATCACACCAATGACCTAAACTTGTTTTCTAGTTACTGCCAAGGTCTGGAGTAATATTTAAATATAGTATTTCTGCAAGCATTCAGAGAATTACAAAATAAACTTCTAACAATCATTTGTAAACAAGTTAAAAATGCACAATTATATTTCAGTAGTTTATTTTGGAGAAAAAAAGCAGTGCAAAATAGGCCAACCAAAATTCAGAAGGCAGCCAGGAAAATAAAAATTCTTATTTGATGTTCTAACTAGGAAACAGCATACAGACATTTCCATTGGATCCAACACTCAGATTCATGTAAACATACTTAGTTTGAAAGGTCTTGAGTTAGTAACCCAGTTCTAACATCATTGCTTCATCCCCACCACCCGAAAAAGAAGCAACACCGAAAAAACCAAAAAAGCCCAAGCCATTGTAACAGAGGGAACAATAGGCAAGTCTACAAACACTCCACCAGCTGGTTACAAGAAAGTACCATACAAAAATATGCACTGGCAAGTTCCTTCCTGAGGGCATCTTTTGTTACACATGTAACATAAAAACACTTTTTATTTTAAACAAACAAAAACAAACCCCAAACTGTAGATGTCAATTTCATTTTAGTCATGGCTTTATGAAAAGTTTGGTCTACCATGAATAGTTTTATAAACCCTTACCTATGTATATCTGACTCACTCACACCACAGCCATCCGAGACCTGCAAGCTGCAGACGACACGGGATCCAGCAGCCTCAAAGCATACAAGGGTTGTGAAGCGTGCCCAGCTCAGAACTGATCTGCAACACTTGAGGAAGTTGGCTGTGCTTATGTGCACCCTGGGATCTGACTGATACCACAGCCATAAGGTTCTTCTTAGAAATAGTTTAAAGTTAGCAATCCCTCTAGAGGTGGAATCATCATCTGTTGTGTAAATCATCCTGAAAAATTCAATCCTGGCTATAGGAAATTCCCAAGAATGGCATTTTGGGAGAAGACCAATCTCTCCTATGGAGAAAGCATTGTTTACATAAAAGAACTGCTACATAATGCTCTTCAGAACTTTTTCCCCTCTAGGACTGGCACCATCAGATAGGGTGGTGACATATTTTACACAGTTTAATCCTCTCTCCACAATCTACCTGGGCTTTAAGTTCTAGACTCTTTCCTTCTGAGTAGCCATCTAACACATGATACTAACCAGACTGGTATTAAATGCTGCAGTGACAGATGCTTTATGAACACCTGCTATAGAAAAGACAAAAATTCCTATATTTGCAAGCGAGGAGCTTAACTAAGGAAATTTTCTTAACACCACCCTTCTTAAATGTATTTTAGGGCTAATATTGGGAAGAGAAGGCCACTTCTACCAAAATAGTGTTTCTGTTCTTAGCACTTGGATACTTCCAATATAGTGTTCAGAACTAGCAAAAGTTGCAGGAATTCTCAACAGCAGAAGATGCTGCCATACTAAAAGATGTCTCAAGAGATACAAATTGGCTGTGCTATAGTTTATAAATAGTATACAGCACTGTTGTAAATTACCATTTGGCCTCGCCTGGCAGCTTGCAACAAAGTAACGGGGTCTCCAAGCTAGAGCTGTCCTGTACTTCTACCTTATATGAAGGTACACAATTTTGTTTATATTTTAGAAAAAAATGCACAACGACATGGATCTGTGGAAGGCAGTGACTGTGTTACCTCTCAGGATACACAGATCAGGTGTGCTGCTCCAAGGAAAAAGCACCACTCCGCCAGCCTTTTCCCAGAACTGTCCCAGAGTCCTCACAAGTGCAGTGGAAGGAGAATTAAACTCCCTGTGAAGAGACAAGCTGCTTCCATTAACTCTTCTAAGATTTCAGCACTAGCAGACAATGGAAAGCATGTTATTTAATCTACTAAGTGACTCAACCTAAATAGTGGCACCCTCTCTGGGTGAAAGGTGTTGCAGTTTGCAAGCGTGGTTAGACGCCCATCTGAGCGAAGCAATGAGGCCTGGGGGAAGAACTGCAAAGCTGGAACAGGGGTGGTCACCTCGGTTCTGTGCCCTGAATAAGCAGGCTGCTCTGTCCTACTCAAAGTGCAGTGGCTTCACAGCAAGCTGCCTGCTAACATCATGACTGGTCAATGTTTCAAGAGATTTGGTTTAGTGATACTGAAGTTGTTTTAGCTTTCTTATGCAATGGCCTACCTGGAAAAAAGAGGAATGGGGAGTTTTTTAGGCAAAAATCTCTAGCACTGTTACATTCAGACACTGCATTTCAACATTATTATCTTCTTCATACCATGAGGTCCGATTTTAAAATGCTGGTCACCAGTGATTACAAAGAATAATAGAAATGAAAGAGCAACCCTCCTAGAATGAAAGGACTAGTGTTAAAACACATGTGTGTGTAAACTCACTACAGATTTGCAACTGGAATCTGACAAAATGGATTTGGATCACTTTCTCGCTCTTCCCCTTTCAGTCCGTTTCATCAGCAAATTAGGTTAAATCAAATGGAAAGGTTTTTTTTATTTTGCTTTTTTGTGGTGTGTTTTGTGTTGGGTTTTTTCCAATTTTTTGTCAATTGTACTGTTAAAGCCTGATCTGGTTCTGGGACCACAATCTGTATCCCTGGGGCTTTTTCTCAGTCCATGGCATTGGCAAGTTATTGAGAAGAAGCTTTTGTTGCCAACGTAGCGACGCAGTGCTGCTGGAAGCTGGGGGACACTGCTGAGTTGCAGCCTAGTCTCTGGTGTTGCAGTTTTACTGAGCTGTTGCTCTCACTCTCCACAATCCAGGAGGAGTCTTTTCCCATGACGCTGAGACAGCCTGTGCTAGCACAGCATATCCGCTCGTCCATGATCCCACCGCTCTGCTCTGCCAGGAGCTTGCTGTGGTTTAGCTGGGTCACCTCAGGTACCTGACCCTGCAGGACAGCAGCTATGTGGTTCAGCAGATCTGTGAAAAATTCAGAAACACCCTCATAGCCTGAAAAGAGAAAAAATGAAGGAGAGAAGAAAAGGCAATTAAATAATTTCCTTAGGTTCTTTGAAAGGCTTCTTTTAACAGTTTGTTTCTTGGAGTGTCCTTGCCCTCCATTGATCATAAAAAGGTTATAAAAAAAAGGTTTTCTCCATGACATCATTTTAAGTGACAGCAGAAGGAGATTAGCATAAAGAGAAACAGAGACTCTTGCAATAAAAGTATTTTTCCAATGAGAAAAACAATTGCCTTTCAGATTTGCTGCTTCTTTTCCATCCCAAGTATATATATGTATATATAATTTTAGGTATATTCTATCATTTGTTGCTGAGTCCAGGTTTTTCCCTAAGTTACGAACTCTCTGGTATAATTTTGATCTTTTCCATACCATTTTCAGGTTAACTATGGGAAGTAGCTCTAGTGCAGAGCTTTGTTGAGGGTCTGGACCTTCTCCAGAATTTGCTCAGCAATACCCTCAGTTAGGGAAACCTCAGAGGACAGCAGGGCTGGCTTTATACCCTACAGAAAAGGCAGCTTCCCACTGAGCAAGAAGCCATGCTCATCTAGCCTAACCTAACGTGACACTTAAAACGTGTTTGCTGTTATGTCTGACAAAACACCCGAGGGACAGGAAACGTACATCAATGATACAGTATTTGACAGAAACATCAATCATTTATTTCAGTACTGAAACCACCTTTCTGCATGTCCTGTTAAGTAATTCCAGACAATTTACAATGCAGTTTAATAACAAGTTTCCTGGTTAAAATAGTTGCTCAAATACCAGCAGACATGACATTTTTGGTGACACAAAGGGTGGTAGGTGTACAGAGCATCTGGGTCTATTCTAAACACTGTGCTACAGTTTTATCATTGAATTTTATTTTAAAATTGAACCAGACATGCAACATATGGGTACAACGTCCTGAAATGGATCTTAACTGCTACTGCATTACCTAAAATTGTTGTCAGTTTGCCTTAGTATTTAGAGGTGATATATGACATTCAGTGTTGTTTAATGAGATAGGCTGATTGTTTTAAAATGTCTATAAAAGTATTCTGGAAGTGACCTGGTATTAATACAGGAGACTGAAGCAATAAGTTTAAAAGACCTATGTGAATAGTACACATTCACACAGCAGCACATGAGCAGAACCACAGACCACGAAGTAAATGCATACTTTAAAACACTTCTAGTGATGTTATCACTGGGAGAAGAGTTCCTCAGATCCATAATTAATTCAATTTTAATTTCCATTCTCCTGTAAAGACCAATCTCCTTAGGCAATAAAAACCCCAACTTCCTATACGAAATGTGGGGATTTTATGGTGTATTTATAAGCTATATGTCAACCAATTAACTCTTATTTAGGCTGCTACATTCCTTTGGATTTTATTGCGCTTGGTCCCAATTCTCCTAGATACTTAACAGGTCACACAAAACATAAGCAATGTGAGACTACAGCTCACAGTT